>PVIC010041130.1:0-16362 GCA_004025085.1 Thryonomys swinderianus
ATTCATTGGCTGTGAGCCTGTTTTCTAGGTCTGAAATTCGGTTTTTAGCTTCATTCAAACTTCACAAACTTTCATTCTTGTTTTTTGATCACCTGGACCTCTGCTTGAAGCTCTTTCTAATGTTACATTGCTTTTGTTATCTGAGCTTTTCTGATGTTCCTGATCTCTTCTTTAATGAAGTCCTTCACTGTGGACAGCATCTCTGTTTTCATCCCAGAGATCAGTTCTGATTTCCATTTTAGTAGCTCTGCTTTTCTTACCAGTTCAGAGTCCTGGAGATTGAGCTTCATTTTGCTCCATTTCCCTTTTTCCTGAATTCCCCTGTGGTGATCTTTGTGTGGGTTCTTGAATTTTTTTCTCATTTACGTTGTGCTGGTGAACAGTGTAAATCACTGCATAGCCTAAGTGGCACTTACCCAGACTCGTGCAAACAGGAACGGAGCTGTCAGGAGGCTTCTGGCCTGAGTCCAGTGGCAGGTAGGCTAGACTCACCTGGGGTGGATGGACGTGCCAAGGGTCCTGTGGCAGGCAGGCTGCTTGCAGGCTGTGGAAGTCTTGGGGCATCCACCACGGTGCTTTCCTAGCCTCACCTGGGTTGGATGGAGGTCTGTGGGGCGGCTGGCCTGGGTTTGGTGGTAGGTGGGCTAGCTGTTTACATGTGGCAGAAGTCATTGCACAGCCTCTTCTGTGGCACTTACCCAGACCCATCCGGGTTAGATGGAGTTTCCTGGTGTGTCTGGCCTGGGCCTGGTGGTGGGCCAGCTGCTTGCAGGAGGCAGAAGTCACTGCAGGGCCTCTGTGGTACTTACCCACACTCATCCAGAGGGAGTGGAGCTCTGAGGGGGCATCTGGCCTGGGTCCACTGGTAGGTTGGCTGCTTGCAGGCGGTGGAAGTCCCGATCTTTTTGATGATCCAATGTATTCTGTTTGCCAGTATCTTATTGAAGATTTTTGTATCTGTGTTCATTAAGGAGATTGGGCTGTGCTTCTGTTTTGGTTGGATCTTTCTCTGCTCTCAGAATCAAGGTAAACCTTGCTTCCTTGAATGAATTTGGGAGTACTGGTTCCCTTTGAATTTACTGAAAGTTTGAGAAGCGGTGGATTGGCTCTTCCCTAAATTTCTTGTAAAATTTAATAGTGAGATTGTTGTGGCCTGGATTTTTCTTTGTTGGTAAGTTTTATGTTACATTTTTCAAGTTTGTTGCTTGGTATTGGGTTGTATAGAGTTTTTATGTCTTAATTCAACTTTGGTAATTCATATATGTCTAGGAATCTGCCACATTTCTTCTATGTTTTTCATCTTATTAGAGTACAGGTTCACAAAGCAGGGTGTTGATGATCATCAGGGTTTCTGCTGGATCTGTTGCAATTTCACCCCTTTTTGGGTCTGTAAAGCAATCTGTCTTGGTATATCAGGAAAAATAATTGGCTAAAACAATCAGGTCACCTTGACCAAACCATACATTCAGCGATACAATACCATCAAATACAACTTAGGAGATGACAAATCATGGTAGCTATTATTATTATTATTATTATTTTGAGACAGGGTCTTACTTTGTAGTTCAGGCTAGCTCTGAGCTCACTATGTAGCCCAGGCAAGCCTCGAACTCAGCAATCCTCCTGTCTCTGCCTCCCGAGTGCTGGGATTACAGGAGTGAGCCACCATGCCTGGCTCGGTAGCTATTATTTTGATACCTTTAATTGTGTAAATGAGACTTGTGATTATAGATCAACATCAAGAACTAGTCAGAAGTATGTTTATGGATAATAAGACCTTCAGTGTTACGGCTTTAACCTCTGAGAAGGAGACTTAGAAGTGGTTGGGAGCATAGAAAGAGAGATTGGAAATAGTGATAGAGGACACAGAAAGATCACACATACTTCGGGACACTGGGGGAGGCAGTAGGAAAAGAAAAGGAAACAGCTCAAGCAAGAACAAAATAGACTATCAGGAACAGGAAAATTAGACAAACACAGGAACAACAAAGGAGAGAGATGAAGAAGAGAAGAAAATAAGAAAAAAGGAAAGAGAAAGAATGAGAAGAAGAGTTCTCTTCCAGGAGAGATTCTGCTATTGTTGGTACACCACTTGGGCAACAACATGCAATGCTGAGTCCATTGATCTCAGTTAATCAGCTGTAATTCTGTGAGGTTCAGTCAGATTTCTGGTTAGCAGTACTGATTCTACAAGGCTCTCCTGCAAATTTGAGTGATCATTCTTTTGTAGCAGGATCAGTAGGTGCTGGTTGCCACAACTCACCAATTAATAAATTCTGCTCCATCTTCACTGTCCCATTCGAGTTCAGTTTATAAGAACAACAAGGCTAAGGGAGGTCCTGTCTTTTTTTTTTTTTTTTTTTTTTTTGCGACAGGGTTTCGCTTTGTAGTTCAGGCTGGCCCTGAGCTCACTATGGAGCCAGGCAAGCCTCGAACTCAGGAATCCACCTTTCTCTGCCTCCCGAGTGCTGGGATTACAGGTGTGAGCCACCACACCCGGCATGGAGGTCCTGTCTTTACTGCTCACCACTCCTCAGTCTTCTTGAGCTCAGAAGTGGATTTCTGGCCCTAGGTGCCCCTGCTGCACTAATTGGGGAACCCATATGTAGGTGGATGAGGGAGCACCTGGTGGTGGTCTTGTAGAAGATAGGTGGTTGAAAGCACTTGGTGATGGTCTCACAGGAGTCTATGGCACAGGCTCAGTAGTGTTCTTAATCCCCTAGATTTCTGTTTGAGACTGTCTTATGGACTCTAGTTCTTTTTTTGTATTGAGTATTTGTGCTTTACGTGTCTTTATTTAGCTTTTTAATTTTTTAATCCATATTTTCTCTAGACTCCCTAATCATTTGTTTTATTATGAACTATTTAATTATCTCTTCTTTGAATTTGCCAAGCATCATATTGATCTTTTTTGTTATTTCCACTGCTACTATTTCAGATATCTCAGCTGATTTGCTTTGGATATTTTTCCCTCTTGATTTTACATGGATTTGCTTTGGGGGCATTGAGAGATTTTGGGGGTATTTTACTTCCATGTATTCTCATTTTGTAATTGTTTATTTGTTTTTTTGTGTGGATTCTTACAAATTACTTGTGGTGGATAGTTTTGTTGTGAGTATTAAGACTTCTGTGGATAGTGACTAATTATTAGAGATGTCCTGTAAGTATAGCTAGTTGTTGGACTTTGAATCTATTCCAGGATTCAACAGCTGCCCTTTATTAGGGAAGGAAGGTTGCTGAATATTTGGCTCCGAATACAGGTTTTCAGAAATGGACTACAGTATTATTTGTAACCCTAGGGCAATCTAGATAATGATATGAGAAGACAAATTGGCAGCAACAAATATAGCATCTTGGTTAAAGTAGTAAAATAAAAAAAACAGGAGTGTGGACTACAAAGTGAATAAAAACAAAGTAAAGTAATGAATCTTTTTTTTTTTTTTTGACACAGGGTGTCCCTTTGTAGTTCAGGCTAGCCCTAAGCTCACTGTGTAGCTCAGGCTAACCTTGAACTCATGAATCCTCCCACCTCTGCCTTCCAAGTGCTGGGATTACAGGCATGAGCCACAACGCCTGGCACAAAATAATCTTGTACCACCATTTTTAAAAAATTCAGTTCTTTATGGCTACATTTTATATACAGCTCACAATCACACACAACACTGGGGGATGTGTACCAGAATATGACACAAGTTAATTCTCATTTTTAATGATATCCCTACCACCCCACAATCCCCCACCCCCATATGAATGTTCTTTCTAAATCATATTTATTCTATCCCCTTATTACTTTGCCCTACCACATTCCCTTTGAATATTTCCTATTTCACAAAATCCAACATTCTAGAACTCATTTATATCTATAGGTACTCATACCAGAGAAAAGATATGGTATTTACATATCTGTGTTCTATTTATTTCACTTATTAGTTTGTCCTCAAGGTGTACGCATTTGCACATAAAAGACTGAAACTTGTCATTCTTTATGGCAGAGTAATACACCATTTTACTAAAAACCCACATCTTCTTTATCCAGTCTCCAGTTGATAGGCAACTGGGTTGTTTCCAAGATTGGGCTATCACAAACTGAGCTGCTATGAACATCAGTGCACATATGTCTTTAAAATATGATTCTTTTGATTCCTTCAAGTATATAACTAGCAGGGGAATAGCAGGGCCAAATGGGACCTTTAATCCTAGTTTTCTGAGGAATCTCCACAATGATTGTACAAGTCTACAGTCCCACCAGAAGTGGAGAAGGGTTCCTTTCCCTTGTGGCCTTGCTAGCATTTATTGCTGGTTGATTTCACAATAGCAGCCATTCTTTGTGGAGTGAGATTTCTCAGTGTTGTTTTCATCTGCATTTCTCGAATGACCAGTGATGTTGAACATTTGTTCATATGCTTCATGGCTGCTTTTACTTCTTCCTCTAACATGTGTCTGTTCATTTCAGATGCCCATTTTTGAATTGGGTCTTTAAACTTGGGGGGACTGGTTTGTTTAAAGTTCTTTATTCTAGATAGTAGCCCTTTGTCTCACAAACAGCTAGTAAGTATTTTTTTTCCCCATTTTGTTGGTTGTCTTTTAGCTGTGCCAGTGGTTTCTTTTGCTGTGCAGAAGCCTTTTAGGAAGATGAGATCCCATTTATTGCTTCTTTCTGCTAGTTCTCATGCTATAGAGGTTTTGTTCATAAAGCCTCTGTCTAAGCCAATGTCTCCAAGAGTTCTACTTAACCTGTTTTGAAGCAGGTTTATTGTTTCTGTTTTAAGGTTTAACTCTCTAATCCATTGTGATTTTAGTTTAGTACATGGTGAAGGAGATAGGTCTAGCTTTATTTTTTGCAAGTTAAAGCCCAGTTTTTCCAGCACCATTTGTTAAAGAGGCTGCCTTTCCTTCATTGAGGATGTTTTGTTCCTTTGTCAAAGATAAGGTGGCTTAGTGTATGTGGAATTGTTTCTGGATCTTCTAATCTATTCTCCTGGTCCTCAGGTCTGTTACTTTGCCAGTACCATGCAGTTTTTATCACAGTGGCTTTACAGTACAGTTTTAAATAGAAGATTGTAACATCCCCTGCCATGTCCTGGTTGCTTAGAATTCCTTTTGCTATTCTAGGTCTCTTTTGGTTCCAGATGAATTTTTGATTATTTTCTCTAGCTCTGTGAAGTATGGTGATGAGATTTCAATTGGAATTACATTGAATCTGTATAGTAGTTATGGGAGTATAGCCATTTTAACCATGTTGGTTCTTCCTACCCAGAAACAAGGGATTTCTTTCCATTTTCTGATATCCTCCTCTATCTCCTTTTACAGAGTCCTGTAGTTTTCAGAGTAGAGGTCTTTCATCTCATTTATTAGATTGATTCCTCAATATTTCAGTTTTCTGGGTGCCATTTCGAAAGGGATTGACTCCCCAATTTCTCTTCCACGGCATCTGTTGTTTGATACAGAGAATCATATTATCAGCAAATAATGACTGTTTATCTTCTTTCTTACCTATCTTTATTCCTTTTATTTCTTTGTCTTGCCTAATTGTTGTGGCTAATGTTTCCAGCACTGTATTGAACAAGAGTGGTGACAGACATTCTTGTCTTGTTCCTGATCTTAGTGTAAAAGGTTTCAGTTGTTGCCCATTTAGTATGATGCTGGCTGTTAGTTTCTCATAAATAGCTTGTATTAGATTGAGATAAAGTCCATCCATTCTGATTCTCTGTAGGGTTTTGATCATGAATGGGTGTTGGATTTTGTCAAATGCTTTTTCTGCATCTGTTGAGATGACCATATGGTTTTTGTCCTTGAGTCTGTTAACATAGTGTATTACATTAATTGATTTACAAATGTTAAACCAGCCTTGCATCCCTGGGATAAATCCGACTTGATCAGGGTGTATGATTTTCTTGATAACTCTCTGCATTCTGTTTGCCAGTATTTTATTGAGGATTTTTTCATCAATGTTCATCAGAGAGATTGGCCTGTAGTTTTCTTTTTTGGTGGGATCTTTCTCTGCCTTTGGAATCAAGGTAATGGTTGCTTCAATGAATGATTTTGGGAGTACTGCTTCTCTTTTGATTTCTTTAAATAGTTTGAGAAGTAGTGGCATTAACTATTATTTAAAAGTTTTGTAGAATTCCACAGTGAAACCATAAGGACCAGGACTTTTCTTTGTTGCTAGATTTTTTAAAATAACATTTTCAATTTCACAGATGGATATCAGGTTGTTTAGCATTTTTATATCCTCTTTGTTCAGCTTTGGAAGTTCATATGTGTCTAGGAATTTATCCATTTCTTCTACATTTTCCATCTTTTTGAAGGACAAATTTTCAAAATACGTCTCTATTATTCTTTGGACTTCCACTGGATCTGTCATTTCCCCATTTTCTTCCTAATAAGATGGATTTGAGCCTTTTCCTTCCTTTGCTTGTTAAGGTTGGCTAAAGGTCTATTTTATTTATCCTTTCAAAGAACCAACTGATTCATTGATTCTTTGTATCATTCTCTTTGTCTCCATTGTATTAATTTCTGCTCTGATCCTTATGATTTCCTCCCTAGTACAAGCTTTGGGTTTATTTTGATCCTCTTTTTCTAATAGTTTGAGGTTGATCATTAGATTGTTTATTTGAGTTTGCTCTATTTTCCCAGGTGTAGGCATTCACTGCTATGAATTTCCCTCATAGAACTGCTTTCATTGTGTCCCATAAATTTCTGCATGTTGTACTGGGGTTATCATTTAATTGTAGAAGAAGATTGATTTCTTCTTTAATTTCTTTTGTGGTTCATTGATTGGTCAACAGAGTGTTGTTCAATTTCCATGTGTTTGTGAGGATCTTGGAATTGCTTTTGCTATTGAGCTCCAATTTCAAGGCACTGTGGTCTAATAGTATGCAGGGGATAACTTCAATTCCTTTGAATTTACTTAAGCCTATTCTATGAACTAGGATGTGATATGTTTTGGAGAATGGTCCCTGAGCAGCCAAGAAGAATTTATATCCTGACTTTGTAGAGTGAAATACTCTGTAGGCATCTATTAAATCCATTTGTTCAAAAGTTTGGTTTAACTCAAGTATTTCCTTATTGATTCTTTGTCCAGTCAATCTGTCAGTTTGTGACAGTGGGGTATTGAAGTCCCCTACTACTATTGTATTAGTGGTTATCTGGCTTTTCATGTCCATTAATGTTTGTTTTATCTAGTTGGGTGTATTAGGGTTTGGTGCATAAATAGCTATGATTGTTATTTCTTTCTCCTGGATTGTTTCCCATACAAGAATATAGTGCCCTTCTTTGTCTTAATCAGTTTTTGTTTGAAATCTACTTTTTTCTGCAAAGAAGATAGCCACTCCTGCTTTTTTGCAGTTACCTGTGGCATGGAGAATTCTTTTCCATCCCTTTATTTTCTGTGTATGGGTTTCTTTCTGTATTAGATGTGTTTCCTGTATGCAGCAGATTGTAGGATCTTGATTTTTTATCTAATCTGCTAGTCTGTGTCTTTTAATTGGCCCAATGAGTCCAGTGACATTAATGGTTATGACTGATATGGACAGATCCAGAGCTGCCATATTTCCCAGTTCTTTGCTCTTTTCTTCCTTACTTTTCCCTTTTTCCATTCAGTTCATTGTTTGCCCCTGTGAGTTCACTCTGTTGGGTCTTGAGGGTACAAAATTTTCTCCATTTTTTTTTCCAAGATGTACTTTAGAATATTTTGGAGTGCACATTTTGTATTGTGAAGTTTTTAGGTGTTCTTTGTCATAGAAGTATCTTATTTCCCCATCTGTTCTGAAAGATAGTTTTGCAGGATATATCAATTAATCTAGTTTGGAGGTTGTTTTCCTTCAATGCTTGAAAAAATTCCCTGCAGGCTCTCAGTATTTGTGTTGAAAAGTCTGCTGTGATCCTAATGGGCTTCCCTTTGTAGGTGAGTTTTTCCCTTTTTCTAACTACTTTCAGTATTTCATTCTTTTGTTGTCTATCTGGAACCTTGATAATTATATGTTTAGGTATAGATATTTTTATGCCACGGCCTTTTGGAGTTCTATAGCCTCATTTATCTGTATATCCAATTCTTTTCCTGGGAAGTTTTCTGCCATTTTCTCTGACAACAGTTTTTTTTAATGTCTTTTGCACTGTCTCCTACTTCCTCAGTGACTCCAATCAGTCTTATGTTATTCTTCTTTGAATCATCTTTCTCATGGTCCTTTGCCATTTTCCACAGATTATGTCTTTGCTACTCACTGGCTGCCATCCTGTCCTCTAGGTCTGAAATTTGGTTCTCTCATTCATCCTACTTCACAAACTTTCATTCTCCTTCATCTTCTGGAGGTCTGCTTCAAGCTGTTTAAAAGGTCCCATTGCTTTTGCTATCTTAGATTCTATGATCTCGCTGATCTCCTATTTAATGATGTCCTTCACTGTGGACAGTATCTCTTTTTTCATCTCAGAGATGAGTTCTGATTTTCATTGTACTAAATCTGCTTTTGTTACCATCTCAAAGAGTGCTGGTATTTGAGTTTCAGTTTGTTCTACTTCCCTTTTCCCTGAATTTCCTTGTAATGGTGCTCTTTGTGTCTGGCTTTTTGAATTTTTTCTCATTCTATCCCTTTGTAGTTGTTAATGTTATTTGTTTAATTGCTTGCTTGGTTTCTCAGCAATGTTTGTTGCAAGTCTCTTTCTATTATTTGGGACCCTTAAAAAATGTCTCCTTCCTGGGTTGTCCTCCTTGCATCTGTTATGATCCTTGAGAGTTCTCAGTTCTGGCACATCATAGAGGTATTTGAACAGAACTATCATATTATCTTTGTTACCATAAAAAAATCAGTAGCAACAGCAGTGTTAAACTTAGTAAATGAAATGAAAAGTTTTGATAATTTCTATTCTGAAGACTTCGAACTCATGAGTTACCTCTGTCCATATGCCAAAATTTAGAATTAATCAGCAATGCTTATACAACATGCAGGTCTTAAATATAACTGCAGTACCCTTTGGGAATAAAAGGTCATTAGGGAGTCAGGGAGGTAGGAAGACAGAAGGAGAATGAAAGCTTAGAAACATGGTTAGCAGATTTATAATGATCACATAGATCTTGAGAACCTCATATATGCCAGAGGGTAACAGACACTAAAGGACATATATAAAACAGTACCAACTGAGAGCTGCAAGACCACTGGAGACTTTGCATATCTTCTTATAATAATACAGAAGAAGAATTAGGACAGACTGGGAGCCCTTTACTTCTGGGTATTGGTTTTGACTGGAAGACAGGAGAGAGTATGGGAACAAGAGATGAAAAGAGGGACTTAGGAGTAGAAGGCAAAACAGAAACTAGTTTCCCTCTTCTATAAAAGTGTAAGCAATTAGGAGGACAGAAACCCATAAAGTTTGACAGATTCAGTACCAGCAAAGTAGGAAAATAGAAAAAATAGTTATGTCAGAGTGAAGAAATAAAGAGTAACAACAGCATCAAAATCAGCAACAATAATATACCCAACTAAACACAGTCAAAAGGCTATCCGTCAAACTTTATCTTGCCTGGTCTGTCTCAAGGCAGCTTTGGTGTGGAAAGGGGGCCAGGTGGCAGGCTGCTGCTCTGGATACAGGTGATAGTGCGGGCCTCCTTTTTTGTCTAGGATCTGGTGAGCAAACTCCCCTGTGCACACTTGCCTGGTCTGTCTCAGCACAGCTCTGGTGTGGAATGGGGGTCACCTAGCAGGCTGCCACTCTGCACACAGGTAATGGTATGGGCCTCCTTTGTGGTCAAGGTTCCTGGTGAGCAAGCCCCACTGTGTGCACTTGCCGAGTCTGTCTCAACACACCTCTGCCATGGAATTTACATTCTTAAAATTAATTATGTTAGATCATAGAATATATCTTTTCTGTATGTTGCTAAAGTCCATTTCAAATAATTTTGCCAAGAATTTTCACACTCATTTAAGAAGAGCCATTGGTATTTAGTTTTCTTTTCCTATGGTGTACTTGCCTGATTTTTTTTATCATGATAATATAATACTGGCTTCATGGAATGTGTTTGGAAGAGCTCTAACCCATTCTCTGTTTGGAGAAGTACTATATTCTGAAGAGTAAGAATCTCTTATTCATGAAAATCATATGTTTATAATTCTAAATGGGGAAGAAAGTATGCCAGAATCAAGATATAACCACTTCAGTTATGAATCACATGGCACTAGAAACTGTGCCATTATAAACGTGGGTGTGCATAGGTTGCAGTGTTATGATGCTTTAAAGTCCTTTGGGAAGGAACACAGCACAGTTTGTAATAAGTAAACCTTAGAAATATTCCAGATGCCCGTTAAATGGTGCCTAGATAAAGAAGATGCATTAAAAAATAAAATAGCATATTACTCAGTTATAAAAAATTATAAACTTGAGACATTAATAGCTAAATAGATGCACACTGAGCCCATACTCTTAAGTGTAATAAATAAAACACACGTGTATAAATACCAAATAGTTTTTCTGGTGTGAGAACCTGCAAATGTAACCAAATTTATAAGTTATAATGTAAAAGAGGAAGACAATATTCAAAAGGGAAGGGGAAATTGGAAGGGGTGGGATATAGGAAAGGAGAGGAAAATATGAGAAAAGAAGCAAAAAACAGAAACAAACTTTTTCTAAATAGGAAAGGGTAGAGGGATAGTGGGAGGAAAAGATAATGGAGAAAAAATGAGAAGATGTATATAGGTACAATTACCTAATGATAAATATGATCATAATGTATCCCTGAAATGTATTAATAAACTTAATGGAAATTTCAAAAACCACATTCCAGGTGTAGTGATGCATACCTGTAATCCCAGCACTATAAAGGCTGACGCAAAAGGATTGTCATTAGTTTGAAGTCAGCTGCCTACATGTGAATTCAAGGCCAGTCTGAACTAGACAGTGAGGTCCCACCTCAAAAATAACAAAATAAACACACAAAAAATTTTATACATATTTTTTTTACCAACTGTTAGTTCAAATACAGCACACCTTTGATTAATCTCATGGGAGCAGAACAATATACTAATTACTGCTCCAAGGGAAGGATTCCCACTGTATCTAAGACAGCAAAGATCACTATGCCAATTATCAGAAATAGAAATTCAGACACTTTTCCTATTGAATCTTGGTATTTTCCCAAGCAAACACAAGGCACTGGGAAAGCACTGGAGGAAGCAATGTTTTATTTACACAGAGAAGACAGAATAAGATCAACTTTAACTGTGTTATGCCAAATATGTGTTTTGAATTTTTACATGAAAGCCATATATGTTACCTAGAAAAATTCAAAGACCAAGAATATGAAGAGAAAAAAATTATGTTGCCGGGCATGGTGGCTCACGCCTGTAATCCCAGCACTCAGGAGGCAGAGACCCTGTCTCAAAAAAAAAAATTATGTTGCACTTATGGGTGCTCCAGAAATGGAACATTAAGCACTGAATAGTTAATAGGTATGTCAGTCCACTAGGACAGGCAAGTCTATCCCACCAGCAGACAGAAGACATTAGGCTATGTGTGCTGTTCCCATGGGGTGGAAGGCCATCATCTCTAACCTATATAAGACAGATCTGGTAGCAATGTTAGCTATATACCTTCTGATGCACACACTTAAGCAGAACGAAGTGTCATAGATTGGGCTTGCAATAGAGAGATTGCAACTTGATTTTGTATACAAGGCAGTGCACCCTCACAGGCTATGTGGATAATTCAGCTCTTAATAAGGAAGTGTTTGTTTCCAAGATCTGTTCTCATGGGTGTCAAAAACTGTGTACAGGAGAGTGCCTTTTCCAACATCGTTTGTTGAGAATTCTCTGGAGGCTATATAACAGTAATTGGTTAAGAACATCATGTAATATTCATATTGCAGGTTTTGTGACCTTCAGATACTTCAAAATACATATATTTTTGTTGAAGTATTTATAGATCTGGATGTATATTATATATCAAGCATATCTGTTCATGTATGCTTTAAAAGAAAATGAGGAATTATGCAATGAACTCTTCCTTTTTTATTTCCATTAAGTTTTTTGGTATATTTTTAGGTATACATTATAATCATATTCATCCTTGGGAATTTGTACCTGTATGTGATAAGGCTTGGTAATGTTTTTTTTCCCCCTTCCCTACCTTCCCTTTATTCCTCTGTTCCTCCCTATTTACAGAAATTTTGTTTATGTTTTTTCCTTCTTTTCTCATATATTTTCTTTCTCTTCTGTCCTTTCCCCTATCCCTACTCTCTAATTACCTACCCCTTTGGACCTTTACCTCCTATTTAACATTATGTATTATATATTTTATTTCACATTTACTTTTGCAGTTTCTCACATCAGAGAAAATGTTTGGTATTTGTATATATATATCCTATTTATTTCACTTAAAATATGGGCTCGGACTAGATATGTAGCTCAGTGGTTACAGTACCTGCCTAGCAAGCAAAGGTCTCAGGTTCAATCCCCGGTAACCACATATAATAATACTGGGCGTGGTGACTCATGCCCACCAGCAATCAATACCACATACCACAATGCTGGGTGTGGTGGCTCACACCTGTAATCCCAACACTCAGGAGGCAGAGGCAAGAGGATTGCACAGTTCAGGCTTTCCTGGGCTACATAGTAAGCTCAGGACCAGCCTTAACTACAAAGTGAGACCTAGTCTCAAAAAAAAAAAATGGTATGGGCTCAGTGTGAATCCATTTAGCTATAAATTGCTCTAACTTACTCTTTATGGCTGAGTAAAACTCTTTCCAATATTTTTCACAGTTATGACTTTTAGGTTAATTACATACTGCAGTTTATTGCTTTGCTTTTTAATACAAAAATGAAATACTTTAATTAAAAAATTTTCTCACTAAAAATTAGTTTCTAAGGTACTAAAATTTTAGCTGAAATAGACATAGAATCTCTTTTTGTGACCTGTTTGGGTTCTCTATTTGAAAAGTAAATACTGTGTTTCATACTGAAATTAATTCTTGTCTAACATTGCCTGTTTTCATGTTAGTCTTTTCTAATGAGATACTGAATTTTTTATGTCTTTATCTTCTTTTTTTGTTTTTCATTGTGTCATTTTGCAAATTTTCAAACATAAAGCTGAAATAATTTACTTTTTGAAGTCATATGTATATTTTCGCCTAGATTTGACAATTATCATTTTACTATATTCACTTTATCTCATATTCATTCTATTTCTTGTCGGCTATATTGTTTTTTGGATACATTTTCAAATACTTGAACACTGCAGTATAAAATATTAAGAGTTCAGTATTTTTTTTATCTTTCTTTATTTGAAGTATGGTTTACCTTCAGAGAAGTTACAGATTTTACCATGGTGAATTTTGACTAATTTATACACTTTCATAATACAGTCTTCTGTCAATGAATATATGTGTGTGTGTATGTGTGTGTGTGTGCGTATGTGTGCTTCTTCCTCAATAAATTTTTTTCCTACCCCTTCCAGTTAGCTGTCTTCAAGGTAACCATTATTCTGATTTTGCTCACTATAGATTATTTTTGCTTACTCAAAGCTTATTACAAAATGTGATCTTAGTGTGTGAATTTTTATTTTTTCCTTTGAAAACTTTTGATAATTGCCCATGTTTTTGCATCTATTAGTAGTTTGTATCTTTCAATTGCAGAGAATTATTTTATTGTATGACTATACCACAACTTTTAAAAAATTCATTGAGCAGTATTGGATGATATTTAGTTTTTTACTGTTGTAAATAAAGCTGAATGAAGTAAAATTAAGCAAATCTTTTTATATACTTATGCTTTTAGTGCTCCTAAAAGGAGTACATACATAGGAATACAATTACTAGGTTAGCTATATTTTTAGTTTTATACGAAAGTGCAAGACATTTTCCAAAGTGGTTATAAAATGACATTTTTAGATTCTCACTAACAACCTATGAGAGTTTACTTCTTATTCTTGTTAGCATTTAATTTTTAAAGTTTTAAGACATAATTTTAGTCATCTAGTGATTTAAATTTTTACTTTCCTGATGACTATTTGCGTTATTTGCTCTCTTTCAGACAGTTCGGCATGGTTTTCCTTACCAGCCCACAGCTCTAGCCTTTGATCCAGTTCAGAAAATCTTGGCTATTGGGACAAGAACAGGTGCTATACGAATGTATCCTTAATGTTTTATTCCTTATTTTCTACATTAATAATAATTAAATTTCTTTAAACATTCAGGTAAGTGAGATATTTATGGCCAAACAAATATAATGTTTCTTTAGAAGTATTTATTGTGAAAATATACAGTATAATATTCATTGGAATATGTTTAATTGTATGTCTTTGAAATACTGATGTCTCTTTAGTTTCTATTATTGGATGTGTGTTCTTTTTCATGATAAATCTGTCTAGACATATATCAATTGTACAGATCCTCCACAAATATACAGATGCTCAAGTCTGTTACAGAAAAATATATATTTTCATATAACTTACACACATTCTCCTATATACTTTCATCACTGATTGCTTATTGTACTTCATGGAAATATGGTATAAATTGTGATTATATTTTCAAGTAATAAGAACAAGAAAAAGGACTGTATATGTTCTTTGCAGAAAGTTTTTCTTTTCCAAATATTTTCAGTCCATGGTTGGTTGAATCTGGACGTAGACTTCATGAATATGGAAATCTGACTTTATATCATTCCTTTCTTCCTGTTGAGTACTCTGTTAATCAGCATTCTTGTGACAAAATACCAGACATAAACAACTTAGAGGAAAAAAATCTATTTTAGCTTGTGGTTTTAGAAATTTTAGTCAATGTTTAGCTGATTCTATTGGTATCTGTATGTCCACTTCTTTTCACGTGAAATTTTCTGCCATTGTATCTGTCAACAGGTTTTTTTTTTGTGTGACTTTTGGAGTGTCTCCTGCTTCCTATCAGTCTTATGGTATTTTTATTTGAATTATCTGAAGCTGTTGGATTGATTTCTCATGGCCCCTTGCCATTTTCCATAGATTATTTCTTTCTTGTTCATTGGCTGCCATCCTGTCCTCTAGGTCTGAAATTCAGTTCTCAGCTTCATCCATCCTACTTCACAAACATTCATTCTCCTTCCGCATCTTATGGAGCTTTGGTTGAAGCTATTTAAAAGATTCCATTGCTTTTGCTATCTTAGATTCTGTGATCTCGCTGATCTCTTCTTTAATGATGTCCTTCACTGCGGACAGTACCTCTTTTTTCATCTCAGAGATGAGTTCTGATTTCCATTTTACAAGATTTGCTTTTGTTACCACCTCAGAGAATCCCGGTATTTGAATTCAGTTTGTTCTAATTCCCTTTTTCATAAATTTCTCTGTGGTGGTGATATTTGTGTCTGGCTTTTTAAATTTTTTCTCATTTCTAGTCCTTTGTAGTAGTTAATGTTATTTGTTTAATTGCTTGCCTGGTGTCTCAGCAATGTTTGTTGCAGTTCTCTTTATTACTGTTATTCAAGACCCTTAGGAAGTGCCTCTTTCCTGGGTTGTCCTCCTTGAATCTGTTATGACCCTTGAGTGTTCTCAGTTCTGGCGCACCACAGGATGTATTTAAACAGAACGGTCACGTTATCTTTGTTTCCATAATACAGTTAGTACCATCTATAGTATTGAACACAGCAAAGGAAGTGAAAAGTTTTTATAATTTCTATTCTGAAGACTCTTGAACTCATGAGTTACCTCTATGTCCATATGTCAAGTTTTAGAATAATAAGCAATGTGTGAACAACATACAGGCCCTTAATGTACCAGCAGTACCCTTTGGGAATAAAAGGTCCCTGGGGAGTCAGGGAGGTAGAAAGACAGGAGAATGAAAACTTAGAAATTGGGTTAGCAGATTTATAAAGATCAGACAGATCTTGAGAACCTCATATATGCCAGAGGATAACAGAGGCTAAAGAGACCTATATAAGACAGTACTGACTGAGAACTGCAGGAACATTGGAGACTGTATACATCCTTATCATAATAAAGAAGAGGAATTAGGGCCCTGAGAGCCTTTTTTTTCTGGGTGTTGGTTCTGACTAAAACAGGAGGTGTGGAAATGAGGTGAACAGGGGTACCTAGCAGTAGAAGGCAAATCAGAAATTGGTTTCCCTCTTTTATAAAGATAAAAGCAATTAAGAGGACAGAAACCTAGAGTGTTAGACAGATTCAGTACCAGCAAAATAGCAAAATGAAAAAAAAATGTAATGTCAGAGTGAAGAAATCAGAAGAGTAACAACAGCATCAAAATCAGCAATAACAATATATCAAGTTAAGCACATTATTCAAAAGAAGACATCCATCATCCCTTGTCTAGTTTCTGAATATAATGCCTAAATTGTGCTTAATGAGCCCCTACAGGTTTGACCTCTGCAAGAGTCTAGGCTCTTGTGG
>PVIC010041131.1:0-16361 GCA_004025085.1 Thryonomys swinderianus
GGTCTCGCTTTGTAGTTCAGGCTGGCCCTGAGCTCACTACGTAGCCCAGGCAAGCCTCAAACTCAGCAATCCTCCTGCCTCTGCCTCCCGAGTGCTGGGATTATAGGTGTGAACCACCACGCCCGGCTACAAATTATCTTTGAAAGCCCTGGAGAGTTCTTGGGAGTTCCCATATGCTAATTATGGAATGTGTGAATCTAACTTATCAAGGGAATGGAAATAATAGTGATTGGAAGAAGGCAGACCTGAGGTTTGACTCCTTATTCTCTTTTTCTTCAGGGGTAATTTGAAATGTGTCCATTTTCTGTATGTATGCCATACTTCAAAGAACTTTTCTTTTTAAATAAAAATTGTATCTTTAGGGCTGGGGATTTAGCTCAAGTGATACCATGCCAACCCTGGATGCACAATGGTTGAGTTCGATCCCCAGTTCCACAAACAAAAATTGTATCTTTCAACTTACTGTTGTACTTGGTGGCTGCAGTTTGCACTTGTGAAGCTAACGATCATTTGCAGCTTTTCAGTTGCATAGTTCACAAACTGCTGTTTAAAGGCTCTCTCTTTGGCACGGGTGGTCCAGGTCAGCCTTTCATAAAGATACAGCGCTCCATACATACTTAATGAGACAGATATGAGTTTCCAGCCTATAGTTTTCCAAATCTGTGAGATAAAGTCACAACTTACTCTAAGGGAAAAAAGTACCACTGGAGGAATATATATATATATATATATATATATATATATATATATATCAGTCAGATCCATTTTCTAAAAATACTTATTTCTTCTCCATGAGAAAATGTGAACTTTCATATTACTTTACAGATCTTGCAAACAGAAAGAAATCACCTTTCCTTGCATGAGGTAACAGAGAGCTTTGTGACAATTTCAATTAGAGCTGGGTCTAGTGGCACACTCCAGTAATCTCAACACTCAAAAAAGCTAAGACACTGCCAGACCTGGTGGTGTAAATCTGTAATATCAGCATCAGAGAGGATTAGACAGAAAAATCACCATGAGGCCAGCCTGAACTACACATAGAGACTGTCTCAGGAAAAAAAAAAAAACAAAAGAACAAAAACTGAGGCAAGAGAATCACTGTAAGTTCAAGGTCAGTCTGGCTACATAGTGAGCTGAAGCCTAGCCTAAACTATATAAAGATCTTGTTTCAAAGAAAAAACAGAAAATCAATTATATTAAAAATGCTTCTTTATATAAAATGTACCAATAAAGAATTCAATTAAAAAAAAAAGCTTCTTACCACTCCTCCAATAACTATGATGCCCATAGAAGTTCTTGATGTCAAAGAAGCTAATCCTGTTATTAAAGTAATCATGAGTTCTTCCTGTGATGCATTCTCTGGCATTGCTGGATTAGGAGGTGCAGTGGGGGTTGAAGCTAAAGATCTAGGAAGCTAATAAATTTAGGGGGAAAAGTATTAGTCAAATAAGTTTAAGTGAGATAATTACATGTATAAAATCACTTTTTTATTTCTTTAAAATCAGAGCAGCTGGGCTGGGGATTTAGCTCAGTGGTTCTGGCCTCTGCCTTGCAAGTGCAAGGTCCCGAGTTTGATCCCTGGTAACTACATATCACAATGCTGGGCATGATGACTCATGCCCACCAGCAATCAGTACCATATATCACAATGCCAGGTGGCTCATGCCTGTAATCCTAGCACTCGGGAGGCAGAGGCAGAAGCACTTCTTAGTTCAAGGCTTGCCTTGGCTACACAGTGAGCTCAGGGCCAGCCTGAACTACAAAGCGAGACCCTGTCTCAAAAAAAAAAAAAAGATATGAAGAATTCCTAAAACTCAATAGAAACCTAATAATACAATCTTTGAAATGAGTAAAAGACATTGGCTAATAAGAACATGAAAAGATGCTCAAAATCATTACCCATTAAGGAAATGAAAATCAAAAATTACCATGAGATACCACTTCAAATCCACTAAAGGACAACAGGCATTGCAAGAACAATGAGAAACTGGAAGCTTCATAGAACTGTGGTGGGAATGTAAAATGGAGGAATTACTTTGGAAAACAAAGCAATTTCTGAGGAATTTGGAAATTCCTCAGAAGCTGACCTACTATAAAGTCCAGCAGCTCACACACACACACAACATATGCTTTAGACAGGGTCTCACTTTGTAGTTCAGACTGGCCCTGAGCTCACTGTGTAGCCTAGGCAAGCCTTGAACTCAGCAATCCTCCTGCCTCTGCCTCCCAAGTGCTGGGATTACAGCTGTGAGCCACTGCCCTCAGCATTGTGGTGTGCTGATTGGTGATGGGTGTAAATCACCCACCCACTATTCTGGAACCACGGAGCTAAAACTCTTGCCCTCCTACTTATATTTTTGAGAGAATGAAAACACATTTTCACAGAAAAATATATGTGGATGTTCACAGCAGTTTTTTTATTTTTTTGAGACGGGGTCTCACTTTGTAGTTCAGGCTGGCCCTGAGCTCACTATGTAGCCCAGGCAAGCCTCGAACTCAGCAATCCTCCTGCCTCTGCCTCCTGAGTGCTGGGATTAAAGGTGTGAGACACCACACCTGGCACTGTGGTATGTGGTACTGATTGCTGGTGGGCGTGAATCACCATGCCTAGTATTGTTGTATGTGGTTACCAGGATCAAACTCAGGACCCTGTGCTTTCAAGGCAGGCGCTAGAACCACTGAGCTAAATCTCTGGCCCACATGTCAATTTATTTGAATTCTTAAAACACTTTTTTTTGAGATGAGGGTCTCACTGTTATTTTCAAGCTAGATTCAACCTGCACTCTTCATGCCTCAATCTCCCAAACAGCTCGGATTATAGGTATGCACTACTACAACTTTAACAAAATAATAATCATCATCATCATAAAAATTTCAAAAGTGAACGGAGAGGCACCTTAAAAAAAATTTTTTTTTTTTTGGAGACAGGGTCTCGCTTTGTAGTTCAGGTTGGCCCTGAGCTCATTATGGAGCCCAGGCAAGCCGCTGCTGCGAACTCAGCAATCCTCTCGTCTCTGCCTCCTGAGTGCTGGGATTACAGGCGTGAGCCACCACGCCCGGCATTGTGGTATGCGGTTGAGGTTGATTGTTGGTGGGCGTGTCTCCACGCCCAGCATTATATGTGGTTACCGGGATCGAATTCAGGACCTTGCGCTTGTGAGGCAGGCACCAGAACCACTGAGCTAACCCTCCGGCCCACCTTAAAAATTATTTAACTCAGGGCTGGAGATTTACAATGTTGAGCATGGTGACTCACGCCCACCAGCCATCAATACCACATACCACAGTGTTGGTTGTGGTGGCTCAAGCCTGTAATCCCAGCACTGGGGGGGGGGGGGGGGCAGAGACAGGAGGATTGCTGAGTTCGAGGCTTGCCTGAGCTACATAGTGAGTTCAGGGCCAGTTTGAACTACAAAGTGAGACCCTGTCTCAAAAAAAAAAAAAAAATTATTTAACTCAGCTCGTTATATAATAGATAAAAAGAATGAGGCTCAAAGGAATTGAACAATTTTCTCCCAATGACCACTTGTTAAAGTTTGAACTGCTGACCTTCGTACTATACCAAGTGTATCCAATATATTCCAGATTTGGGAGTTCCCCTTATCTGTGAGAGACATGTCTCAAGACCCCCCATGGATACCTGAAAAATTGTATGTATTATGCTTTGCCCTATATGTACATATCTAAACTTATAAAGTTTGCTTTATAAATTAGGTAAAGTAAGAGAATAAAAATAACTCATAATAAAAAGAATAATATAGTATTACAATAAAAGTTATTTGAATGAAAAAAAAGTGAACGGAGAACCATCCACACTAGTACTGGATGAAAAGCTAGGGACTGGCTTTCTATTATTACCTAGAAATGACTTTATGAGAAGGATGTTGTCCTGTAAGTACACAGATTCGAAGCTAGTTTTATTACAGAAAACTTCATAACCAAAATACAAAGAGTCTACACTGGTAAAATCAAGGATACAGACCTGAAAGATGGGCTCTGACAATCCAAGTAGCACCCTCTGAGCATTTGTGGGGCCCAAGAATCGATGCACAAGGGCTGACCAACCCAAAGAAAAACGAAATACAATATCTTCTTGAAAATCTGAACATAACTTATGGCAATTTAGGTCATAACTAAGATCAAACTTCTTGCAAGGGATCAGTGTATGAAGTTTATTCTGTACATCAGCTGGAAGCAAAGGCTTCAAATTTTCTGGAAAGAATAAATTACACTTATAAGAAATGTTGGTCATACATGTTTGCCTTCTATAAAACATCCAAAGAAAGTAAAGCCTTTACCAACAAAGAAAAAACTATACATGATCTGTAGACATAAATATTACCAATAATTTCTTGCTGGGACTGAAGCATTGAGGCATTAACTTCGCTGGTGCACCGATCAGCCAAATTTCTTCCCATACCATCTTCTATGTGTTTATTTAATTCCTGTTACCAATAGTAAATGTTCACATTACTTCTTCTCCACTAAGTACATAGATTGTTAAAGACTTCTGAAATATACCACAATGATCCTAACTCAATTCACAGAGTAAATTTTGGTTTTGTTTGGTTTTTGGTGCTGGGAACTAAACCCAGGGCTTCACATGAGTATGCTAAACACGTATTCCTAACAAGTCACACTCCCAGCCCCTCTGTAAAGTTTAAATACAAGATAGTTTACATGTATTACCAATGCACAAGATTGCCAATGTCACACAGAAATGGTCAAACCACTAAACTAGTAAGACTAGAGAATAGGGTACTGACACTGTCCCAGAATAACCTTTTAAGAACACTGTAACTTACACTTTTATATACTTTCAATACACTTGGAGTGGGATGAAACTCGGAATAAAACTCGTCAACCAAAACAGATAGCCGACAGATTTCATCTGTCATTGCACATGAAACCTGAAACATTTAAAAAATCAGAGTTTAAAATTATTTTAAAAGATTATGGGCTACTAAAAAAATCAAATGAAGAAAAACTACTATATTCTTTTAAGGTAAGGTATAACTTCTTTAGCATCATTAAAAAATGTCTCCACTTCCGGATATTGTGATCATATGGCTGTTACCTTGTTTGCCACCTCCTCAGTAACCTCTTTTATTTTTTTCTTAACTTCCAGTGTTAAAAGATTCATCTGATTTCGAATAAATTCCAGTCTATCAATTTGATCTTCTCTCTCTTCCAGTGAATAAACCCTATTATATGATAAAGAGTAATCACTACTCAGAACACACCAAAGTCCCAAGGCAATTAAGCAAGGACACTCTCTATGTATGGAACTACTAACATGCACAAGAAAAAAAACTTTGCATTTTGGCATCTGAAAGTATTCAATGATTACTTACTTTATTTCACTTATAAAATACTCTATATACATGATTTTTTTTCTACATAGATGATATGACATAAACTACACTGTCTCCCTGCCCATTTGGTACCTGATGCAGACACAGGGTCAATAGACTCTAAGTCTCCAAACACTTCATAAATACAGATAGTCAAAACAGAACTCAACAGTGACTTTATTTAATCAATAAGAGTCAGGCTAAAGATTTAGCTCATTGGCACTGAGCTGCCTGGCAAGCACAAGGTCCAAAGTTTGACCCCCCAAAACCAAAATAAATAAATAAATAAATGAAATAAAGAAAATAAAATAAAATAAACGAGTGTCAGCAAAGGGTACACTAGCAGGCCAAATCCAGCCACAAGCCAGTCTTTACTGCAGCTTTCTTGGAATACTGCTGGACTCATTCAGTTGCACACAGGACTGCTTTTGTTTTAAAAGTGTCGAACTGATTCACACAACAGAAATAGTAAGGCCCACAAGGCCTATAGTACTTATTATCTGGGCTTCATTCCATCTCTAAATGACACAGGAAAACAAAACCTTAAGATTTTTTTTAAAGATTTTTAGCTCAAAGAGTTCCTAATGTATTATACATACTATCCTCAAGTCACATTTTTATGCCATATTTAGTTTATGTCCTATATGTTTTGAAATTGGTAAGATCAATCTGCTAGGCTAAATTTTGGGTACTATAACGAAACAACCAAGCAGGAAGGGCCTTCTATGGCACGACAATCTCATTACACAAAGGCTATACATAGACCGTGTACCGCACTGGGGTTCAGTTCAGCCTTAGGCTTCACAGCCTTATTTTGTATGGGCTGGCATTTCCTTACTTCTGTACTTAATGTATTCTTGAGACAATACCAAACTCAAATAACAGATTTATATGGGATGGGGGGCATCCCCAGCAAAAGTAAATAGATTTAAGGGCCGGGATTTAGTTCAGTGGCACCATGCCTGCCTCATAATCACAGGTTGTGAGTTCAACACCCAATGCCACCAAAAAAAAAAAAAAATTACTAATATAAATGTAAAAAATGATAAAAGGGTCAGAGATTTAGCTCAGTGGTTCTGGCACCTGTCTAGCAAGTGCAAGGTCCCTGGTTTGATCCCTGGTAACCACATACAATAATACTAGGCATGGTAACTCACGCCTACCAGCTATTAGTACCACATACCACAATGCTGGGCATAGTGGCTCACACCTATAATCCCAGCACTCTTGGGAGGCAGAGGTAGGAGGATTGCTGAGTTTGAGGTTTGCTTGGGCTACACAGTAAGCTCAGGGCCAGCCTGAACTACAAAAGCGAGACCCTGTCTTAAAAAAAAAGATAAATAAGTTTAAAAAAGAAATAAATATATTTAAAATTTCAGCTTTCTCTTACTTAGATTTAATCTTCGGTGCTGTTTCTCTGAATTGGCTTATGTCTAGTAAATGTCCAACCAAGGCTTACCATTACTAGCTGCATCACATCTAGTAATGTCCGATTTTCATTTCTAGTGTACCAAGTTTTTTAGAACTGTGTTTTTCATCAATACTGCTGGTACTGCCAGGTATTCGTTTTCAACTTAAAAAATAAAACAGGTTACGGGTTGAATGCATCAAGAGGATCACCTGATTTGGGATTCTTCATAAAATTCCGCTCAAAGAAATAGTTCTTCCACCGCTTTAAAGATATTTTAAGTCTACTACACATTTTAAATCACAACTCATACACAGGAATACTGAGATTTATGGAATATAAATAATGTGTTAAGTTACAGAATTAATAATCATTTCTATTTTCAAATATTCATTTAAAGATAAACAGACAACAATTAAACACACAGGACGGATTTTAGTGGAAAGTACTTATAACTTAAAACCAAAGGGTTAAAAGTCTAACACAAAACAACCAACATCTTCATGTTGCAATAAAGTAAACTCCTACCTTGCTTCTGCTGCTGCCACGTTTATTGAATCCACTATGCCTTTCACAGTGTCTAGTATCTGCTTAGCTCTGACAGTGTGCTGTTCAAACTTTGTTTTCACTGCTGACTGCGAGATACACTCCTGCGAGGGGCCCAAGCCATACACATTACTGTAATTCCATCCCAACATTTTGAGGAATTTAAACACAAAAACTTGCCGATTGTAAATTAAACCAAAACAAAATAAGGATAGAAAAAAAAACAGTAAACACAACTTAAAATTACAAAGGCTAAAAAAAAATTAAGATTCCAAAGTAAAGGGGGCTTTACCAGCAAGTTTGTACCTTTGTGTTTTTCTTACACAGTAATGTGAAATGGTTTGACTATAACATTTAAAATAAATAAATGGCACTATACTTAATGTTAAAAAGGTTTCCCCATTATAAATACCTATTCTGACCACTGTTAAGCCAATTTAAGTTCACCTATCTTATTTTTGTCCTTGTAACAGATAACCTAATATAACTTTTTATTGAGCTGTGAATTAGAATTCATATTAAGAAAACTAGCTCAATGATGTGATAATTCTCATAAGGCTACTAAACCAGCTTTCTATACATTGAAGTGTGACCAACTTAAAAATTAATCTTTAGCGATGAACAACCTAGATGGTATTTTAAGTCATTTATAGGAAGTTACCTGCAGTTATTTTAAAGAGAATCTTCCTTCCATCACTAGCCTATTGTGGGTACACACAGGCCTGAAAGTTGCCCTAACTCATCAATTTCACTTTCAGCTAACTGCTGGTCATGACTCATTAATAATATAAATTGATTAAGCAATTCATAACCAATATTTCAATAGAATATATTGCATATGGTAACCTTTTTATTTATTTATTTATTTATTTTTTATTTATTTTTTTTTTGAGACAGGCTGGCTCTGAGCTCACTATGTAGCCCAGGCAAGCCTCAAACTCAGCAATCCTCCTGTCTCTGCCTCCCGAGTGCTGGGATTACAGGCGTGAGCCACCATGCCCGGCACTGTGGTATGTGATACTGATTGCTGGTGGGCGTGAGTCACCACGCCCAGCATTGTATGTGGTTACCGGGGATCGAACTCAGGACCTTGCGCTTGGGAGGCAGGCGCCGGAACCACTGCACTAACCCTCCAGCCCAGTAACATTTATTTTGTAGTTTTCCAGTTTTTGGTTTTTTTTTGAGACAGGGTGTTGCTTTGTAGTTCAGGCTGGTCCTGAGCTCACTATGTAGCCCAGGCAAGCCTCAAACTCAGCAATCCTCCTGCTTCTGAGTCCCTAGTGCTGGGACTACAGGCTTGAGCCACCAAGCCCAGCATTTGTGGTATGAGGTACTGATTGTCAGTGGGCATGGCCACCACGCCCAGTATTTCTGTATGTGGTTACCGGGGATTGAACCAGGGACCTTGCCCTTGCGAAGCAGGTGCCAGAACCACTAAGACAAATCTCCGGCCCAGTTTTCCAGTTTTTGATACATGCAATACTGTTTGGGGTTTTTTTGGTTTGAAACAAGGTCTATGTAACCCAGACTGGCCTTGAGCTCACTATGTAGCCAAAGCTGGCCTGAACTGGTGATCTTCTTGCCTCAGCCAGATTATAGACAAATGCCACCACACCCAGCTTTCAATACTACTTATTATCAAAATACTTTTTTTACTGGTTCATTATTCAAAATTCACAAAACTGTTATTAGAAGACTGGCTTCATTCCACCTTTACAGAGAAAAACCTCTGTGCTGATGTAACATTTAAAAAGAAGTGTTTACTGTTGGGTATGGTGGTTCACGCTGGTAATCCCAGCCCTTGGAAGGCAGAGGCAGGAGGACTGCTGAGTTTGAGGCTTGCCCGGACTACATGGTGAGTTCAGTGTCAGCCTGAACTACAAAGCGAGCCCCTGTCTCAAAAAAAAAAAAACAGTGGGCCAGAGGGTTAGCTCAGTGGTTCCGGCACCTGCCTCGCAAGCGCAAGGTCCTGAGTTCGATCCCCGGTGACCACATATAATGCTGGGCGTGGTGACTCACGCCCACCAACAATCAACACCGCATACCACAGTGCCGGACGTGGTGGCTCATGCCTGTCATCCCAGCACTCGGGAGGCAGGGACAGGAGGATTGCTGAGTTTGCAGTGGCGTGCCTGGGCACCATAGTGAGCTCAGGGCCAGCCTGAACTACAAAGCGAGACCCTGTCTCAAAAAAAAAAAGCAAAAAAAAACCCAGTGTTTACAGAGAAATGCCATCCTCTCTTTGAACAACCTAAGAAATGCTACTCTGGGTCGTATCAGCATGAAACTATAATCAAATTCTCTATATGACTATCTTCTTGATCTTTATTATTTACCTAGTATAAATTATTCCTAAAGCTCGCTACTATCCCTTTTGTCAAAAGAAGTAGTATTTAAGCTTTAAAAGGTGTTTATTTAATACTCTAGTTATCCTAAAATCATTATAAAATATGTTGCTTGGGCCGGAGGGTTAGCTCAGTGGTTCTGGCGTCTGCCTCGCAAGTGCAAGGACCTGAGTTCGATCCCTGGTAACCACATACAATGCTGGGTGTGGAGACACACCCACCAACAATCAACACTGCATACCACAATGCCGGGCATGGTGGCTCACGCCTATAATCCCAGCACTCGGGAGGCAGAGACAGGAGGATTGCTGAGTTCACAGCGGCTTGCCTGGGCACCATAGTGAGCTCAGGGCCAGCCTGAACTACAGAGCGAGACCCTGTCTCAAAAAGCAAAAAAAAAAAAAAAAAAAAAGTTACATGGTCATTAACTACTCTATTTATAACCAATGTTTAAATTTCTATCTCTAAAATTATTTTTGCTTTTCAGAGAAAAGGTTTACTATAGTCTTTTGACACAGCAGCTCCCTCTCCAGTATCTTGTTTAAGGTACAAAACATAAAATTAATTTTCTTAGATACGAGGGCCATATGGGTAAATTCATTCAGTTAATGGTTTGGAAAAAAGAACTCAGCAACTGTTCCTTTCCTGCATGAACTAGCTTTTCTTATGCTCATGGTGACACGCATAATGTCACCGTGCCCATTCCTACTGAACTTCACACGACTGGTGGTAGGAAGCCATGGTATTCCTGTTCTGCACACGCCTACGACAAACATCAAACATTCCATGCTTCCTCCTCTAAAACCACCAGTAGTTACCCACTTACAAACTACTTATCTTCTAGTAAGCGAAACATAGCTTTGGCTATATTCTACACGACTGTGACTCATAAAAGTGCCAAATTAATCTGCACAAAATTATAATAAAAGCATAAAAATAACTTTAAAAGTAAAAAGGTTAAAAGAAAGTCTATGTTCCTCGATGAAGCAGATCTAGATATCAGCAATGAAGATTCAAATTCACAGGTAACAGCACAGTGTTAGAGCTAGACTCGACAGAAATGAAAAGATCTCCAGAAGTTATTAGACAGTATGTTACTTCTTTTTCCAGAAACATATAATGATGAATGACAGAGATACAATATTTTCTAATTAAAAAGTATTATACATTGATTGGTGTTCCCACTCATCTGCAGGATGATAACAAGGCACCCAGAAAAATTCTTACACACTAATATGCTATTCTCCATGGGGAAATATAGTATACAAAATTCCCATATTTTATCACAAACTAATTTTCAAAGAAATTCAAGATACTATAGGAAACTAATTATATTTTTATCTTGTCAGAGTACTCTATAGGCTACATTAAAATTTATTAAAGACTGAGAACCAATCCAACAATTGTGTTCCAATTACAAGTTTTTTGACTTTCTAATGACATCTATAGCCACTATTGATAGCTAATCATGTAGTTACACATTTTTAGCTATTAGTATGTTTAAAACAAAACCAATGAACTTGTCAAATTTCCTGGATGACAGACCCCACAAACACAAACAATGTACAATTCACTCCTCCAAACTTACACTTTCAATGTATTTTAAACTGGCAGGAAAGTGCAAAGAACAATACTAACCTACCTTTTAGCTACATGTGCCAAATGTTAATTAGCCTGATTTATTTTGTTTTTTTGAGACAGGGTCTCACTATGTATTCCATTCTAACCTCAAACTCAAGAGATCCTACTGCCTCAGCATCCAGAGTGCTGGGACTAAAGGTATGTGCAACCATGCCTGGCTTTAGCCTCATTTATTTACCTCTCCTTTTCTCTCACCACACACATCCACATATTGTAATACTTATATGCATGTATACACAAAAGTGATCAAAATATAGTGAATGGATATTTTAAAGATAATTAGCAGTGTCTTTTACTGTAAAATTAAAATTCGCCGTATTTGTTTAACCTTTATACGTATATATGCATATATGTGTATGCACATATGTATACACACACATTTTAAAGAGACACAGTCTTACTAGTTGCCCAAGTTGGCCTTGATCTCTTGGGCTCAGCAACCTTTACTAGGGTTATATGTATGCAACAATATTACTACTTAACAAAGCCCACATACATACTTCACAAAGCATGCCGAAACTAGCCTTTACAATAAATATAGTAATGTTTTAGAACTTTATACTTCTCTCTCCAATCATATAACCAAACTATTAAAAACAGATGATGAGAAATACGTGGGTAAATAAATCTGGATTGCTAGCTTGCCTTTCCCATAACATGTAATCCAAATACAGATTTAAAACAGCAAGAAAATCCTCAGATGGCAGTGCACATCTGTCATCCCAGCACTCTGGGAGGCTGAGGCAAAAACACCACAAATTCCACCCCAGCCAGGGGGACTCAGTGAAACCTTGTCTCAGTTAAACCTTCTGGAACAAGGTGTTCCTATATATCTAGGCCATTCTTGAACTTACTATGATCCCAGGCTAGCCTCAAACTCAAGATAATTCTCCTGCCTCAGCCTCCTGAGTGTTAGGGTTATATGTACGCAGCACCTTAGCTGAGAAAATTTTAAAAGGGTTGGGCTATAGTCTCTCTGTGTGGAGATCCCTCAGAAACTAGGACTAGGGGTCCCATTTGACCCTGCCATTCCCCTGCTAGGAATATACCCAAAAGACTTTAAAAAATCATATTGGAAAGACAGATGTACACCCTTGTTCATAGCAGCTCAGTTCATGATAGCTCAATCTTGGAAACAACCCAAATGCCCATCAACTGGAGAGCGGATAAAGATGTGGGTTTTTTTTTTAATGGAGTATTATTGTGCCATAAAGAATGAGAAGATTGATTCATTTATGTACAAATGGATACACCTGGAGGACACGCTAATGAGTGAAATCAATAGATCACAGATAGGCAAATACCGGATCTTCTCATTGATATGAGCACCTGTAGATGCAAATGAGCTCTAGAAAGTATGACAATCTTTGTAGAATGGGAAATTTCCAAAGGAAATTTGGTGTGGGGATGTAATGAGAGGAAGGAATAAATATGATTCTGAAAGAAAATAAAAGAGCATGTATGTAGGGGGTGGGGAGGTGTGGGTGGGTGGGGATATGGGTAAAAATGAGAATTGACTGTGTCATATATTGGTACAAATTCCCCAATGTTATGTGTGATTGTGAGATATATATACTATACCAATAAAGAATTCAATTAAAAAAAAAAAGTACAGCTCTTGCCTAGCACACACAGAGCCCTGAGTTAAATCTTCAGAATCACAAGAGAAAAAGTTCTAAATGCTATTTAACCCAGACTCTAATTGTTTCAAATACTTAGCTCCTTTCAAACTGAATGAATCTGAAGCCACCCATGGCAAAGATCAGCTGATTAAGATAATGAACTTGGGCTGAACATTTAGCTCTGTGATTCTGGCACCTGCCTAGCAAGCACAAGGTTCCTGGTTCCATCCCTGGTACTGACATACAATACAGAGCATGGTGACTCACGCCCACCAGCAATCAATACCACATAGCACAATGCCGGGTGTGGTGTCTCATGCCTATAATCTCAGCACTCAGAGGGCAGAGACAGGAGGATTGCTGGGTTCCAGGCTTGCCTGGCTACATAGTGAGCTCAGAACCAGCCTGAACTACAAAGCGAGACCCTGTCTCAAAAAAAAAAAAAAAGATAATGAGCCGGGCGTGGTGGCTCACGCCTATAATCCCAGCACTCGGGAGGCAGAGACAGGAGGATTGCTGAGTTCAAAGCTTGCCTAGGCTACATAGTGAGCTCAGAGCCAGCCCGAACTACAAAGTGAGACCCTGTCTCAAAAAAAAAAAGATAATGAACTTGGTTTTAGCCCCCCCCATAAAAATCATTTTATAAAACTACAAAGAAAATAAATGAATTCTAAAATAAGGAGAGAATGAATACAAAGGCCACAATACAAAGAAACTAAGAAATAACTAAAAGTTCAATACAAAGAATCAAAACATAAATTTTAACTGTTACCAAGAAAGGCCGGGGCCAGAGATTTAGTCAGTGGTTCCAGCGCCTGCCTAGCAACAGGAAGGTCCCTGGTATCACATACCACAATGCCAGACATGGTGGCTCACACCTGTAATACCAACACTCAGGAGGCAGAGGCAGGAGGATTTCCCAAGCAGGAAATTCAGGCTTGCCTGGGCTACATAGCGAGCTCAGCCTGCACTACAAAAGTGAGACCCTTCCAGCACTCGGGAGGCAGAGACAGGAGGATTGCTGAGTTCAAGGCTTGCCTGGGCTACATAGTGAGCTCAGGGCCAGCCTGAACTGCAAAGCGAGACTCTGTCTCAAAAAAAAAAAAAAATACACACACACACACATATATTTTTTAAACAAAAACTAAGAGAAAAGAAAACTACACTGAATTCTGAAACCTTTAGGATATATTTAAAACTGCATTCCTAAATTCTCAATCCTAATGTATCAATTTCTAAGAAATTATAAATAAAACTGCTTTAAGAAACAAATTTCAGCTTTTTGACTACATAGCTCAGGTTGCCCTTGAACTCACAATCCTCCTGCCTCAGCCTCCAAGTAGTGGAACAGCTATGTAAAACCTATCCAGCCTGATTACTTCTTTAAAAAATGTCCAATAATTTTTAGCTGATTCTCACTTTAAATCTAATCACTATTTTAGCAGGCATGGTGGGGCACACCTGTAATCCCAAAATTTGGGCTGAGGCAGGACGATTTTTGAGAGTTTGAGCCCAGCCAAGATTACACAATAAGTTCAAGGCCAGCCTGGACTACACAGCAAGATCCTGACTCAAACAAAAAATATAAACATATGTATATACATACATGCATATACATATATGTATATATAAGTACAATTTTAAATAAAATTCTTAAACTCTAAACCTGGATATTCTCCATTACTTTATGTAAAACTGCTCATAAACAAATCTGAGATTCCAAAATAAACTATTACAATAAGAAGAAATGAATTAGTTTCTTCTAGAAACATTTTACAGGCTGGAGATGCAGACAGTGGTAGAGCACTTACACAGCATCCTTGTGCACTAGGTTCATTCCCCAGCACCAAATAAATAAAAACATTTTAAAAGAGTATTTTCTAAGACTGCCTGATTCCTGCAATCACTTGAGGAGATGTGAATGTACACAGACTCCTAGGTCTGGCCCAGCCCAGCTGAATCAGTCTCTGGGAAGGTATGAAAGCTGTAGCTCTCCCAAGCACCTCCTATGCTGCGGCTGCTGAGCCAAATCTGGGGACCAATGCTCTACTGCACATCTTTTCTTCTTCTCATTCTCATCTCTTCAAGAAGATACTCTGGGAAAGCAAAAAGTGTACCATGAACTACTATGAAGAGCATAAATGTAGCAGAACAGTACCATGTTTTGGCAGAAGAAAGCAATGATCAACATCCTTCCCCTTCGTGTGTGTGTGTGTGTGTGTGTGTGTGTGTGTGGTCAATAAATAAGAAAAGGGTCAGGGATTTAGAGCCTACTCTGGAAGCACAAGGGCCCAAGTTTGACTCCCCAGTACTGCAAAAAATTAAAAAAATAAAAAATAAGAAAAAATATGAAGATAAAACATCATATGCTCACTACATATTTTCCACATAGGAAAAGAAAATGGAAAGGAAACTAAAGATGGAAGGGGGCAAGAGAACACAAAAAAGAATTAAGGATGGCATGCACATGTACCACATACCCACAGTGAAACTAGACATTATGAATCACAAACATATAAATTATTTTTTAAATGAGTATCAGTGGCTTGTGAAAAAAGAGAAAAAAATAAGCAAGCAATGGTCTCTAGTACTTCATCTATTCTATAGGTAGGCCTGACAGGACTGCCATGGGCATTCCAAGGACCTCTGAACAAGTAGAAATCACCAAAGTAGCACATAATGAGTTTCCTTTCTTAAACATTTCATCTTCACCACCTGCCTCATGGTCTTTCTTCCTCTCACCAAATTAAAGATGAGGAAACAGCAAATTTGGGGTGGACATGTAACTCAGTAACAAGAGTGCTTGCCTAGTAAGCATGAGGCCGTGTGTTCAATCCCCAAAACTTTAAAAAATACTACAACAGGCCAGGGATATAGCTCAGTGGTTCCAACGTCTGCCTGGCAAGCACAAAATCCGAGTTAATCCCCAGTACCACATACCACAATGCCAGGCATGGCAGCTCACACATGTAATCCCAGCACTCAGGAGGCAGAAGCAGGAGGACTGCTTGAGTTTGAGGCCTGCCTGGGCTACAAAGTGTGTTCAGGGCCAGCCTGAACTACAAAGTGAAACCCTGTTTCAAAAAAAAAAAAAAAACCCAACAATAACAAATTCTTCTAAGTACACTCAATGTTCATATCACTCCTATTCAAGCGGTTACAGTCTAGAAGCAGAAATAATTAAAAAGGGCCGGAGGGTTAGCTCAGTGGTTCCAGCACCTGCCTCGCAAGCGCAAGGACCTGAGTTCGATCCCCGGTTACCACATGTAATGCTGGGCGTGGTGGCTCACGTCTGTAATCCCAGCACTCGGGAAGCAGAGACAGGAGGATTGCTGAGTTCGCGGCGGCTTGCCTGGGCACCATAGTGAGCTCAGGGCCAGCCTGAACTACAAAGCGAGACCCTGTCTCCAAAAAGCAAAAAAAAAAAAAAAAAAAAAAAAAAAAA
>PVIC010041132.1:0-16367 GCA_004025085.1 Thryonomys swinderianus
GGGGAAGGAATAAATATGATACAGAAAGAAAATAAAAGAGCATGTATAAAGGGGGGAGGAGGGGGGAGTGGGTAGGGATATGGGTAAAAATGAGAATTAACTTGTGGCATATACTGGTACAAATTTCCCAATGTTATATGTGATTTTGAGATGTATATAAATTGTACCAATAAAGAATTCAATTAAAAAAAAAAAGAGTGGCAGGCCCTGGCCAGATACAGGGTATTGTGATCTTTGTCGAGGGCAAGATGGTGGTGGTGCTGAGAGTCTGAGCAAGTCTTCCTGTCCCCGCCCTGGCGTGGAATGACCTCAGTGGCTGCCTTTCCCCTCTGTAAACCAAGCGCCACGCTCTGTGCTCCATTCCCGGAGCACGTGCCAGCCAGGCTGTCATCGCTCTGCCCCGCGGCTGCAGCATTCTTGGGAGGAGGTGGAGACACCAGCGTGCTGAGCTGGGGGCGCTTTGTAGGTGCTGAACGCTCCCTGGAGAAATGAAAACAGAGAGGCACTTTTGTGTTGGCTGTTTATTAACGGAACAAAGTAAAACAAAACGCACTGGCTCAAAACAGACGCCAGATCTCAAATGTCGAGGCAAAATACGAGGTGGCAATTAAAATGTGATTACACAAAGTCTGGACACTGAGAAAGGTTTACAGGACAGTGAGTGTGGGTTTTCTACAACAGACACTTAAATACATGACAGTAATCGCAGATAGAAGCCATTAAAGACAAACTCCAAATCAACTGTTAATGTTTACAGACTTCCCCCTGTCCGCAGAGCCTCAGGTCAGGACTAGCGGAGAGACTTAGACCAGCTCACCTTCCCTTGCCTGGCCTCGTTCTCCTGCCCGAGCGGCGAAGGGAGGGACCCCGGAGCTCCTCACACACTGCCGGGCTCCTGCTTCCTTGGGGTCTCTCCAAATCTAACAGACAGCCTCAGCCTCGAGGCAGCGTCTCAGAGATGCGGTAACAAGAGGGCGCCAAGGCAGCAAGCGCTGTTGGGAAAGACCTCACTTATGGAGACTGGAAAGGTTTGCAAAAGAGCGTCAGAGTCACACCAGGCGACAGGACTTGGAGCAAGAATGGAAACCAGTGACCAAGCGGTTTCAAATTCGGCATGTGTCAGTTAGCGCTGTACCCCTTGGTCACAGCCACAGCTCTCAGGGCATCAAGACCGCAGCGGGACTCGCCACCTGGCTTCACAAGGTATCACTGGGGGCAAGCACAACCTGCGCATTTTGTAACAATGTAGAATAAAAACAAAACAAAGCAGAATCAACACAACTCTACCGAAACGAAAGCCGTCGCTTTATTTACAAAGTCACAAAACCAAGTATAAATACTTCTGTCATTAATGTTTAGGAAAACCATTTACAAAATTTTCAAATATGTACAGGTAGCTTGAAAAATCACCAGCTTTCCATCCGTTTTATCTCAGGTCCAGTGGGGGATGGGCAGGGCGACGCCACTCAGTTGGTAACGAGGCCCAAGTGGGCTGTCTGGGGTTGTGGGAATTCGTTCAGCGTGGGGCTTTCAGGACTCCCGGCTCTGACTTAAAGCCCCCTGGCGCCCTGGGGGAGCTGGCCAGCATTCCGGGCAGCAGCATGCTGTTCCAGAATGTCATCGATCAGCCTCAAATGGCACAGCCAGTCTTCCTCTGGGCCCTCACTGGAGCCTTTCAGGACAGCTTCGGTGAAATCCACCTCACTGTAGTCAGGTGGTGAAATCAGACCATTGAGTGGCTGCTGGGGAAAGAAGTTGCTGGATGGCAGCTCAGGGGGGTCCCCATTCTGTCGAAGGGACCCAGAGACTGGCTGGCGGCCATGGCCGAGGTGGTGGCGGCTGCAGCAGCCACAGCCACATAACTCGGTGGTTCAGTGCCGTGGATAGGACTCATGGGAGCGAAGCTGGCCATGCCCTGGTTCAGGGACTTGGTGCTCAGCGCAGGCACAGGCCCGCTCACTGGGCTCTGCCGGAGGCTCTGGCCACCCAGCAGGCCACAGCTCGGATTGGCCAGGGTAGTGTTGGTCCCCTTTTGGTCGGGTCTCCCTCCTGGGGTCACGTGCCCAGGGGGTGCCACTGCTTGCCGAGATGGTAACGCCCAGGCTATGGGGGGTGCTTGTATGGGCGCCTTGGCAAAGAGTGACTTGCTGTCATCAACTTGACTCGGGGATGGTTCCCCTGAAACTACTGCGGTCACAGCGGCCGCCGACAATGCCACCCATGCGGCACTGTTGAACACAGTGGGCATTTTTGGCAGGCTGGGCTGTCTGAGCTGGTGGGGACTCAGGGGTTGGCTGCCCAGCGGGCTGGGACAGAACCTGGGCAGGGGCACTCGTGGGAGGGTGGCCTTGGCACTCTGTGGACGCTGGCAGACAGAGTCAAGACTGCCCAGGGGTTTCTGGCTGGGGCGAGAGGATGTGGGGAGCTGGGAGCCGGTGCTGGCTGTTCCCCACAGCTTCCGTGGAGTTGGAGAGAGCATGCCCACAGCCTTGCAGCTCTGGTGCCCGGTGGGTGGGTCTGCCGTTGGGTTCAGATCGCTCGGAAGGAGCCTGGGTCTGGGCAGCGTCATGTGCTGGCTGGGAGAGGGGCTTGCCTTGGTCTGGCTACACTTGGAGGTGACTTGTTCTTGGACGGCTATGGGAAGAAAGATGGGATTAGTTTCAAGCGCATCCTCAGCTTGGGCTGTGGTCACTGCATAGGAGTTGTGGGTCAAGATCCAGCCTTCTGTGCCCTCTGTCCCATGGCTCCCTACCGAGCACCCCCTTCTCTCTTCAACTGGCTTTGTTTCTCTGCCTTCGGCCCTCACCTCAGTCCCCTGGGAAGCCTTCCCAGACCTCCCAGGTCTGTGCTCAGCACCCTTGCCCAAGCTGGCCGTGCTGGGCTGGAGCCCAGGAGTTGGTCTACCTGCCCAGTTATTTTAGAGGCTCCACGAGGCCCTTACACTTGGGGACCGCGTGTGGGGCCTGCGCTAAATAGTTTTTGGGACAAAGGAAGGAAGGAAAAAGGAAAGGAAAGAAAAGAAGAAATGAAAGAAGAGGGGGAGAGGAAGGTGGGGAGTGGGCTGGGAAGGTGGCTCAGCAGTCAGAGGAGGGAGCTGTGGCTGGGCTTGCTCCCCGGTGCGTGTGGTGAGAAGGAAGTGTTCGTGGGCTCTGTGCCCATGCTTGCTGTGTTGAGCTAGTCTGCATGTGCAGCCTGAGCCTGTCTCACGCGCCACTCCAGTCTGGACATGTGAGGCAGAGACTCAGCTGGTATGGGGCCCAAAGGGGTGGGGTTCGCAAGAGAATGGAGGGCCAGTGTTATGCAGGTGGCATTGGACTGAAACCCACCTGAGGACAAGTGGACAAGTGTGGAGGGCCCCACGAGTGTCCTTGGTCTGCTGAGATGGCACCCTGGTGGCCTATAGGGAGTGCTTAACTCAGTCCTCCCTGGGTAGTCTGTAAGCTCCACGAAGCAGTGACCATGTATGGTTCTTTGCTACCTGCCATATCCCTGGCCAAAAAATGCACACTACCCTCACAGCTGCCTGGTAAGATGGGGTCCTTGGGAGCCCCTGGCACAGATGCTCAGAGGCGGAGCACCCCAGCCCTCTCTCCACTCCCCATGCCTGCGTCATGGCCTTTATGTCTACCAGAAGTGGGTTACTGCACCTGTGTATGAGGAAGGGCAGGGTCAGAGCTCTGGATTGTGGCAGCCCCAGGTCGTTGTGATATACAACCCAGGTCCCTGTCTCTCTCCTGTTGACACTAATGGCTTGAAGTGGCCTAGCTCAGTTTAATCCATCTGTTGGATGACAAGATTTTGGAAGCATTAAGTCCAGGCCTCCAACTGGGTTCCTGCTCTTAAAAGTGGGTGGGTGAACTTGATTCCGCAGGAGAGACCTAAGCTTTCCAACTTCACCTCTGCTTAGTACTTTCAGAGACATAGCCAGTAAGTGCTCATTCAGAAAGGAATCCTTCCCACGTGTGTCCCCCCCCCCCCGTAGGATGGAACACTGCCCTTAACTGCTTACCTTGAAACTGACTCATCTGCTGGGCCACATGCACACTTCGCTGTCTAGGGGTCATTGCCGTAAGACCTGATTTCTGTTTCTCTTGCTAAACAGAAGATGAAAAACGCACATTAGATCACAGCTACCAAGAAATATTAGCCTTGGGATCACTGTGCAGGGACCTGGGACTCGGCTTTAGTGTAGCAAAAGCATGAGTGACACACCAACACACACTCGCGTGCATGCTCCACCCTCCCGAGCAAAATTCCACAGGGAGAAAGAAAAGTAGGGCTCTGCACCTGGGTATAAAGCCAGCTGCTGTAGCATAGGATGGGACAGAGCTTAATAGCAAGAGCACATAGAGCAAGACTGAGGCGTTGTGGACGTCCCTGTGCTCAGCATGGATCAGCAGTAAGATGTGCTCACCAGAAGAACAAATGTAACATTCGGCTGCATTAATAGAAGCAGAGTAGGAGGGAGGTGACAGTCCTATGCTGTTGTGCCTTGCCCAGACTGTGCCCGCAGGAATCCGGGCCCACCAGTCTCAGGGAGACCCAGACAAACTGGCTGCATTCAGAGGGTGGTACATTTCGTAAGCGGGGTAAGTCAAGCCAGGGTGAAGATTCTGTACTTCTCGGCGGGGCTGGCATTGGGGAAGTGACCAAGGCTTGTTCAGGGTGGTCCTGGCATGCACAGCCGTGTAATCGCGTGGTCAGATGGAAACACCGCCCGACACTCAGAGTAGCCAGACATCACTGCCAATCCGCTTCCTTCTCCTGACTGGCTGTGGAGGATGGGAGGGGCCTCCTGTCTCTGGCTGGGAAGCTGGCTGGGTGGGCAGGGGAGGTGCTCTGCTGCAGGTCACAGTACCTGCACTCACTCCAGGACCCGCTCAGGGGGCAAAGGGGGACAGCTGAGCGAGGAGAGAATCAGGAGACCCCCAAGGCCAGTGGAGGTGGGACTTGCTCCAGGCTCACAGCTGCTTGTGACCAGGACCCAGCTCCGACTGGCAGCCTGGGCTATCTCTGTTCACCTGCTGCCATCTCTGCCCATCTGGAGCAGCTGTTGGGGAGCACAGGCCCCCAGCCGTCTTTTGAGCGCCCAGGCCAGCAGATTTGACCCTACAGTAGGGGCTGTCTGGGGTGCAAGCGGGCATCCTCTCTGCCTCTTGGGGGCTGGCGTGGGATGGGCGGGGTGGAGGGCCGGCGCTTGGGAGTGTGCTTGGCCCTCGAGCTTGGCAGCAGCTCCTGGCTCGGTTCCTGCCAAGGCAGAGGACAAACACGCAGAACTGGGAAGACCACACCAGCCTGGGCTCCGCTTCTGCCCCCGCCCTTGGGCTGCTTCCTGTCCCGGCTCTTGCTGTGGCTGCCCTCAGACTGGAGGCGGCTTCGGGGCCGAGCCGGGGCCTGAGGGCTGCAACTGGGGTGGGTGCAGGGGCTGTTTCTCCTCTGGTGAGAGCACCGGGAAACTGAGGGGAGGTACTAGGGCTCACTACGCTGAGTGCTTCACACCCGTTAGTTCCTGTCACCTGGAAATGCCCCATGGGGACACAGAGAACATGGGGGCCACGTGGCCACTCTGGGCCACACCTTCCAGATCTGCCCCAGGTTTGGGGGTGTGTGTGACCACTTCACGTCTGTTCCCTGCCTTGAGCCTTCCACCAGCCTGAGGACACTGGACAGACTTGCGGACCTCAGCTTGCAGGTGTGTGGCATCTGAGCGCAGAGGGTTACAGGACTTGTCCCAGCCATACAGCTAGGCAGCGGGAAGTCTAACGGCGCACCCAGTGCTCCGGCCTCTCCAGCCAGCGCCTCTCCAGCTGGCCCCAGTGTGGCCATTCCGGTCCACACAGCACCTAGCCCCATCCTGCCGGCTGCCAGTACCTTCAGCAAGCACTGCAGTTGATGAGGGGCAGGACCGAAAGGTGGGGAGGTGGGGGCCAGAAGGTGTGACCAGAGAAAAGTGCAAAGGGGAGGATGAACAGAGAAAGGCTGCCCAGAGCCAGTAGAAAACAAAAGAAAAAGCAGCTGGGGCAGGACTCAGGGTGGAGCCAGGGTACTGCCTGCCAGATGAAAGAGAGCTCACCCCCAGTCCCGGCTCCGGGGACAAAGGGATGCTACAGTCTTTACTCGCTGAAGCACAAATTCCAGAGCATCCAGAGTCGCAGGAAATCTGGCTGCAGGCCGCGACATCATTGCAGAGACTGCCGAGGCCAAACAGTGCCCCCGCTCTGCACATGGTACTGGTGGCCGGCTCTGCAGACCCCTGTTCCTGCCTGTGGGGAGCCCCAGCAAGAGGGATCCTCCACCCAGCCCGTCCTCTGCTGCCATCCTGATCTTGTTGTCCCTGGCAGAGGGAGCCTGGGCATTCTCTCTCGGTCTCGCTCGAGGCCACTTCCTTTGTTTTGCAGACTGAGCGCCTAGCCTTTGTTCTGGATCAGTGTGCTCCAAAGATAAGCCCCCAGAAAACAGTTGTTGCCTTTTGACACTGACAATTAGAATCGTTGGAAAGTGGAGAAAACAGGAAATGACAAATGGTTTTAGAGACCAGGAGGAAACAGTGGCTGAAAATTGCTGCTTAGTGTCAGGATACTCGATTTCTGCCTCTTATGAGGGTGGCCCAGGTCGTGAGGCTTTTTATAAGCACCACAAGAGGTTAGTCAGCGGTCAGCACCATCACTGTAATGGTGTCCAGTCCTGGGGTGCCTGCGACACTGACAGATGGCACTGCCCTGTGGGCTGTGGGTGAGCCCAAGGGTGATTCTCCCACGGTGGCTACCTTGGCGAGCCCAGGCCCGGGTTGGGGCCAGCAGGAAGTCTCTGAGAATAAGGCCTGGCTCCTCCTCTGTCCTGCCTTTTCCAGCCCCACTGGGCCAAAGGCCAAAGGCCAAAGGCCAAAGTCGCAGGTAGACCCTGGGCTGCTGTTCATGGTGGCTCACAAAAGCGCTCTTGCTTCCCCTTGGGTGCCAAACAGGAGAGGGGCAAAAGGCGTGGCCCAAACCCTGCTGCCGCCTGCTGGCTCTGCCAAGGCCAGGCCAGACCAGGCACTGCATCGGCCTCCCCATTAGCCACCATGTGGTCACGCCCCTGTCCCCCTCCCAGTGCAATCCTCTAGATGCTTCCCTCTCACCATTGCAGAGGCAAAATAACCTCATTACCAAGTCAGCCGCTCAGTCAGACAAAGGGACTCTCCAGCTGGCCAAAGCCAGAAGGCAGGTGACCACGGGAATTGTACACGTGCCCATAGAACCGTCCTGGGTCCCAGGCCGGCTCAGACTGATGTTACTCACCCCGTGGTCCCCTAGAGGAGGGCATTCTGGCTCGGCACATTGAGGGATGGAGGGAGATGGGGAGAGGGGAGAGCGAAGGGTGGGCGGATGAGGAAGGAGAGGAAGGGAGGACAGGGGAGCAGAGGAATTCTCCCCTGTGGGGCGCTCCCACCCACTGCCTACAAACAGCTCCGGAGTGTCCCCTGCAGGGCCAGCCCGCCAGCGGCAGCAGGCCCTTAGGTCTGGCCCAAAGGCTAACGAGAACTGGTGTGGGCTGCTTTGTACCCCACAGGGAAAAGCACCCCCTTTGCAGGGTTTTAGAAGCCAGGACTGGGAACACCTCACCCTTCTGACTTCCTTTGAAATGACATTTGGATGACACGGGGTGGGGTGGGGGGCTACCACGTCACTGAGATCTGAATTCTGGGGCTCCTGTATCCATGTGGCAGGAGATATCTGACACCCACAGGGCCTGGCCAGCCAGGGTTACAATTGGACACCAGCAGCCGGCTGGTTAGACGGGGCCCGTGGAAAGCAGAGGGGCTGCTGTCGGGGCCGGGCAAGTTTCAGTTGTTTCCTAGGCTCCGTCTGAATTTCGGAGCCCATGACTCAGCTTCTCCGCAATGCCGGCGGGACAGGCTGGAACAGAGGGTGAGCTCCCTGGGGATGGCTCTGCCTGCCTGAGCTGGGCCGCTCATCACCTGCCCCTGTGCCTGGTCCTCACTCAGTGCCTTCCACTACCCAAAGTGCCGCCAGAGGGACACTGGCCTCAGTGACTCCGAAGTCCCTGGACCTGCCTGCCCAAGGACGCGGTGGGGAGAAAGGGCTTACAGGACAGCCCAGCCGGTCTCTCGACAAACACTTACTATGGGTCTATTATGGGCCAGGCTCTGTCCCTGGCACTGGGCTGTCCCTGTGTTCCTATTCTTAAGAACCTTCTCTAAACAGGAAGGCCAGGCCAAGGGGGCATGGTCTAAGCACGGCATGGGGTACAGATGGTGAGCAGGCAGGCACTGACAGAACTCCCAGGTCAGGTATGGACCCTGAGGGCCACTGGAACCCCAAGCCATTGTCTGCGGCGGACAAACTTGGGCCTGTGTTGCCTGCTGGGGTCTCATTCTTCTGGACCTTGGTGCAGGGGCTGGGGATCCGTCCCCAGTACCCTTGCAGCTCTTGGGCATGCATAGGCTCCACTGTCACCAGGCGCCTCACAAAATCCACAGCTTCCAGAGCCAGTGGGTGAGACAGATGTGGTCCTCCTTGGTACCCTGCATTTACTGTCTTTCTACTTGACCTGTTACTGTAAACTATTGTCACTCAGCCTCAGTCTTGGTGGTTTCTGGGCTGGCTGGTACCAGTAGCGCTTGGTCCAAATGCTGGGAATGACCCTGGGCTGGAGGGAACAAAGGTCCCTCTTCTTCCCCTGCAGTGCCTTTACCCTGTCTGCCCCTGACTCACAGGCTGCGGAGACGGGTGACTGCCTGCCTGGCCTGTTCCTCAGAGCCCCCAGGAAGGGCCAGCTGCTCGGGCTCCTAGAGAAGGCATCAGGGCTGCCCTCCGCTGTGCAGAGGGCAGAGAGAGGGTGAGGCAGGGCCGGGGCGTCCTCTGCAAGCTTCTGGGGTCCTCTGGTTGGTGGTGTCCGAGGCCAGGGCAGCGCAGGGCGCACCAGGACGGGATGAGTGACGTCCCAAGTGCACAAAGTCCGCTCCGCTAACTCTATTTTCTGGGCTGTCGGGGGCTGGACGGGACTGCTGCACTCAGCCGCAGCGTGAACAGGCGAGGAGCACTGAGAGAGACCAGTAGCCCTTGAGTGGAAAGCGCTGCCTGTTCTCCCGGGGCAGGGCCAGCCCGATAAAGGGATAAAGAGCTCCTGTTAGTAGGCCAGAATCCTGGGAGGCCTTTTCAGCCCGGGAGCATCTTCTAATCACCATCGTTTAGAAAATGCTCCTGTCTCCACTTCGCTGTGCACACGGGGCAGACATCCCGTGCCACAACGACACCCTGGCGGCCAATGAGGTGCTCTGCCGCCGCCGCCGCCCGCCGCCGGTCTCCATCATCGTGTCCTCGTCACTGCTAACTCGGCTCTGGACTCCAGAAGCCGGAGGCCAATCTCGGCTCAGAGCCCTCTTGGATCCTTCGGCCTCTGACCCTGGACTGGCCCCCCCTGCCCCCAGGGTGGCAGCCCAGCATCCTGGGTGGAGGGTGCGGGAGTCCTGCGTGGGCACCCACAGATGGCTGGCAGGAAAGGCAGCTCCTGAGCACCCAGCGGTGCCAAAGCAAGCAGCAAGTGGGGAGATACAGAGGTGTGCGAGGGTAGGCAGGGCCAGGAAGCACTAGCAGTCCCTCCCTGGTGTACAGGGCTCTGCCTTTGGAGCTGTCACCTCCTGTGTTCCTCCCAACAACCCCGTGAGGCAGGCGGGCAGGCTGAGCAGGGGACTGCGCCCCGGGTGACAGATGAGGAAAGCGAGGCTCGGGGAGAAGTGACTTACCTGTTGCGTCGCAGTTAGGCAGTAGTGGAGCGGGCACCTGCCTCCAGGCCTTCGGATCCCAGCTGCCCCAGGGCGCTGCCTCTGAGGTGCTGTACGAGGAGGTGACTCTGGCCAGCTCATGAGCAAAGGAGCTGCCGGGCAGGAAGGCCTCGCTCCCCAGGGCCTGGCAGGATGGGGGCTGTCGCCCGAGGCTGACCTGGGGGGGCCTGGCTTCCCCAAGCTTGCAGGCTTTGTCTACATGAGTCTACAACAACCGATTGAACAGTCCATCAGCTGCTTGGCCACAAAATGGTTCTGACTGATCTTGTCACCGCCCTCACCACCTAGTCGGGTCACTGGGATGTTGCGGTTCTATGCACCAACTGCTTTAGGGAAGCAAATCTAAACAGCTTTGTGGTCTTAGCTTGTCTGGGTCATAGACTCCTTAGACAATCAGTCGCAAACTCTGGCCTCCCTTCGTAGAGAGTGCACATATAGTGTCTCCCCCTTCCCTGTGCGCCACTGCCGTGTTACTTAGAAGTTGAGGGGTTTGTGGACCACTTAATGCCCATCCATGGATTCCGTGTGAAGAAGTCCCTGCCTCGAGCAAGCACTGCCTTGTTGAGAATGGGCCTCCAACTAAGCCAGACAGCTGGGTCACTGGCAATGACTCTGACCAGTCTCCACTCCTCACCCCCCACGGAGCGCACGACTCTGAACTGGTGTGCAGGTGTGTGTGCACACATGCTGGGGAATCTGCAAAATCAAATGATGAGTGCAAAACCAAACAGTCCGGGCCACGTCTCACAACAGCCAGGCCCCGGACGGCAGCCCTCGCTGCTCATGAGCCTGGGAGCCCCAAGGTTTTAGGACTCCAGGAGCGAGCGCTCCCTCTCTCCACTGTGCTTTTACCAGCATGGCACAGACTTTCTGCACGACCCAGCTCCTTCAGCCAAGGCAATTAAAGTGACCTCATATTTGATACCATTGTCAGCAAACACTTCAAGACTCAAGCGAACAGCTGCCTTGACGCTTTGGGGAGCACAAGCGCTTGGCAGTGGGGGCGTCTGCGGGGCCAGGGGAAGCCTGCCTGAGAAGAGGCTCTTCCTCTTTCTACATGAAGCAACATCCTCACCCTCATGCTTTTAATACCTGAGCTGTGAGTGAGAGACTGTGTCCACTGGTCACTGTGGTGGAAAAGCAAATACTCATCTCCTGAAGCTCAGCTGAACGGTTGCGTTCAGTTCACTTCAGTGAGGAAGTTCTAAGGCTCTGCCACAGCCAACTCTTTCCAATGGATGTCAGTCCGGTAGGTGTCTAGATACAGTATTTGAAATAATAAGATTGCCACTGTTGAATTTGGTGAGTGTTTTCTATGCTCCAGGCACTAACTCAAATGTTTTACATATATGGTCTCATTCAGTTCCTAGGAAGACGTGTTTCTGAGGTGAGGGCTATTGCAGATCTTTACAGGTGAGGACACTGAAGCCCAGAGGTTAACTGAGTTGCCCAAAGTCACACAGCTGGCTAGTAGCAGAGCAGGATGCAAACCCAGGCTTGCCCCACTCCTGAGCCCCTGTGTAGTAAGTGTGTGCTGAGCCACTGACTTGCCAGATGGAAAACATGCTGTGAGATGGAGACACTCATAATGTGCCATGAAGCGAAGTCCAGGACAGATGTTACTAAGGAGATGGTAGACAGGTTTTGAAGAACAAATTATAAATCTTTAAACTTGAGAATAAGAAGACAAGCTAACTGGCTGGAGACTTAAGGAGGATGACACACACCCATCAAAAAACAAACAGAACCAAGAGGAACTCTTCTTAGCAAGTGAACTCAGTGTACTTGTGAAGAAGACCTCTGCTATCCTGATGGCATTTGGAGCAACCAGAGCGGGGCTCGGTGCCCACCTTCAGTGTGGTCCGTTCGCTCCGAACTGAATTCAGTGGTCATCTGTAGCTTCATTTCATCAAGTTCCTATTTGTCCTTGGAGCAAGGTCATCTGGGTGGAATTCGAGCACAAGTGTGGCTTTCCACAGCTCACACTCCCTTATGCCCCATGGCTACCTCTTTGATGATTCTAAACACAGTTTATAGCCTCACTGGGGCTGAAAAACTCCAGTATGCAAATATCACTTGGGTTCTGATGACTTGCCCGCTCCATGATGACACGTTCCACAAGCAATGGATAGGGTTTATTTGTAGACAGTGAGAGCTTTTTAAGCTTTTGCTCAGGAGTCCCTGGTAGCTTTGTGTGACTTGGAAGGTATTAGTAATGGGTCAAGAAACAGGGCCCTCTCTCAGCATTAGCGTATGCTTACAGTGCTTCGGTAGTCCACAAGGCAGAAGAAACCAAAGATGGCATGTGGAAATGACAGTAGCAGAAGATCCCCTGACAGCATGGGCAGCCCTATTTTAGCAGCACCATCCTGAGTGGGCCTGGAGCACTCGCACAAGTAGAACAGACACTGTGTAGACCAAGGCCAGTCCCGGTTAAAAACCAAAATATAGCAAAGAAAGGGAGAACACCTTGTAAGTGTCTGTTCTAAACACAGAGAGATTCATGCAAATCCTCCTACCAACATTCCTTTGCTACACTTGGAGGGTGTGTGATATGCAGTTGATCTTCCTAATTAAAAGACAGTATACATGCAGATCACCTGTAAAACTCTGGGTCAGACCCAGGATGAAATGCTGTCTTAGCTGATGGCCACCAGCTCAAAGTCACAGAATAAGTAAGTGGCAGAGCTGAACCTAGGACTGACTTTAAAAACGCAGGCTTTTGGGTCAGGGATGTAGCTCGGTAGTACCACACCTGCTGGTAAGAGCAGAGTCCTGAGTTCGATCCTCATTACTGGGGAAAAATATAGGTTTTTAAGTCATGAATACTAAAGATACTTCCAGATGAAGTGGTATTCACAGCCTAGCACCTGGGCTGATGCTTATGCCTCAGGCTGACCTCCCCCTTCCAGCCTCAACTTCCTCAGTGTCTCCTTCCTGGGTACAGTAAACATAGCTCCAAAGGAGCTATCTAACTGTCTTGTGCAAGCAACCAAGAAAGGGAGAGGCAGGTTTTTCTCTGGAGACTTCCAGATTTTGACAGCAGATTTAATGCATACACCTAAATTCATTCCCTCCCAAAGTCCCGTTATAACTTCTTAAAGGCTTTTATTTATTTATTTATTTATTTATTTATTTATTTATTTATTTATTTATTTATTTATTTATTTATTTATTAAGACAAGATTCCACCAGAATAGGGAACATGGAGGGGAGATAACACCACCAGAATTTATGATTCTAAAGTAGAATTAGCTGGGGCTGGTGGAGCACACTGTAGTTCTAGCTACTCAGAAGGCTGAGGCAAGAAGATTTCTTGAGCTCAAGAGTTCAAGACTAACCCAGGGAACACAGTGAGACCCAATCTCAAGAAAAAGGCCCGGGTTAGCTGGGTACACGCCTTCAAGAAGCTGAAAGAGAAGATGGTGGGGGAAAAGTTGCAAAGCAGCTTGGTTGACAGGGCAGGATCTTCATCACACTCAGAACTAGAGCTGTAGGTTACCTCTGGACCTTGGGGGCCATGGTCAGGGTGACAGGGGTTAAGAAGCAGGCAGATCTGTAGAGCCCCCCCTGGTCTCTGTGTCCCTGAGCATGTGCCTGTCCCAAACCAGGACAGAGGGCTGTATTGACCCTTTGCGGTGAGCCCCGAATCAGCTGAGTTCTCTCATTCTACCCTGCGGACACACTGCCACTGACCTATGTGGGTTAATCAAAATATGAGTGTTCACTTAAAAATGACTACAGTAAAAGACAGATTATTGTTAACCTCCCTTAAAATAGCACCTCTTGCTTTGAAGATACTTTTCCCATCTTTCTTGTCACTCTCTGAAGCAGCTGTCAAGTGCTCTTTCATGAAGCTCTTACCATGGTAACATGTATGATAAAAACAGGGTGAATGCTGCTGCGGCGAAGCATCACTAAAAGGGAGGACAGGCTCTCCGTAAACACATGACGATGTGGCCTCATCCACCTTACTCACCAGGTCAGGCACTGAGTGACCTCTGGGTCTTCCCCAAAGTCAGAATGAAAGTGAAAGGTCAGTTGATTTAGACCATTGAGGCAGCCACAGCAGTGCAACCAAGGACACTTAAGAAAGAGGACTTCAGAACTGCTTCAGAGAGTGGTGAGGATGGTGAGATAAATGTGCTCTGTGTGATGAGTATGTTGAGGGGGGTCAATGTCAATGTGTCTTTCACTGTAGTAAGTTTTAAAAAGCTGAAATATTATCCATGACATATGGTTATTCGCAGTAAACCCTAATGGTCCTGTATATGTCTATGGTACCAGTTGTAATGTTTCCCTTTTCATCTCTGATCCTACTTCTTAGAATCACCTATCTCCTTTTGTCTCCTGTTAGTAAGGCGTTAATTATAAGTAGCTGTACAAAATAATGGGCTCCATTGTGACATTTCACATGTGCATACAACATATTTTGATTGTATCCACCCTCCCTACTACCCTCTTTTGTTCTTTGTGTCCCCTTTTCCCTAATAATCGCCTGGAAGTTGACTGAAGTCAACATTCTATTCCTTGTCCTCCTGAGAGAGTGAAAGTCGTCCTATTGCCATGATCCATGCATACCTATGTGTGTAACAGTGCAATTCAATAATAGTACAGTACAATACAATAATAGCTACATCTTTGAAATGGCCTATATGCCCATCAACAGATGAATGCATAAAGAAAATGTGTTCACACACAATGCCGTGCTATTCTGCCATAAAGAAGGATACACGTAGGTAAATAGATGTGTTCTGAGACCATAATGCTAAGTGAAATAAATCATACACACAAGTTTAAATATGTCTGGGTTTCTCTTACATGAGAAACCCAAAATAAATAAAGAGCAAAATAATACATAGATAATAGGAAGTAGGGAGGTCTTTTTCACATGTGAAAAGGAACAAGAGATGGAGGAGTGAGGGGAAGGTAGGAAAGGGGGTGGAGAAAAAGATTTGAAAAAATAAAATGAAAATAGAGCTTTGGTAAACAGAAAGGGGACCCAGAGTTGGGAGGGACAGGATAGGTAGGGGAGGAAAAAAGAATTAAGATGTGTGATGTACATGTACCAACTCCCTACAATAAATGTAATCACGATATACTACAAATGTAGGTTAATGAAAAAAATATAAAGTTAAGAAAAACAACTCCAAATCCATTGTATTTCTCTACCTGATAAGGTAACACAGGTTTTCACTTCTTTATTACACTGTACATACACTCCCTCTATGCTTGTCTGTGTTTATCATTTTGTAGTAAATGGGAAAAGCTATATACACAGGTTGATAAAAATAATGTGAACCATACCAATCAGTATGGAAAAAATTAATGTAATACCATATTCTAACTTATTAAGAGTAGTTATTGGCAAGTTATTTGTACATTGATATATTTTCTCATGCCATGAGGTTTGTGTCTTTTGACAACTTCCAAAACAGTCATAAAATGTATTCAAAAGACAAGGTCCCCATGTATAATTGAAATTAAATGGCTGAGACAAGCCATCTGTGGCAATCTACTCAGATGATAACTACCTTAAAAGACTAGCGATACATGCCGACTGACTTTCAGCGCTTAGAAGTTACTATAGGTGCTATTTCTGGGGAAAGGCGAGGTACCCCAGGACTTCTAAGGTATATTGAATAACCTGCCCAGTTGGTAAGTTTTATAGGTGCTGGGTTTATTAATGTATGTCTATACTTTATCCTGTATGTGCAGCATATACTCCATCATAGATTTTCTTTACAGAAAATCAGGGGTCACAATAGTATAAGGCAGGCATGGTGCCACTGAGCTAAATCCCTGACCCAAGGAATCACAATGGTACACATCAATGGTGTTATGTCAGAGGAGCAAACTAAGTTTACATAAAGGTATCATTATGTTGAGTGTGGTGGTGCAGGCCTGTGATCCCAGTACTCAGGAGGCTGAGGCAGGAGGATCACTGTGAGTTGGAGGCCAATCTGGGCTACATAGTGAGTTCAAGGCCAGCCTGAACTATATACTGAGATCCTATCTCAAAAAACAAAAATATAAAAAAAAATCAACAAAAAACGTTGTCATTGTTTAAAGTTTAAGAAAGACACTTGGGATTTTGGCCATGTTGGCTTTTCTCTTCTGTTGCAGATGGCAGCGCCTTCAGGAGCTGCTCCAGGTGTGGGGCTGGGAGGGATCCAAGTCACAGGGGCCTCGCTCAGTGTGCTCTCGGCAGATTTATAGTTCACCTGCCTCTTCTTCCGGATTTTGCCCACATAGACCCTTGAGTGGCCCTTTCGGTGTTGCTGCTACCTCCTCTCATGGCCACCTGTTCAGTCTCGCTTTTTACCTTTCTGGGAAGAAGTCCCTTTTTCCTTTCCGGCCAGGGCGGACCTCACTGGCTTCTCCTTTGGACTGATCCTGTCTCCTGGGGTCAACTCCTTTCCCTACTCTCCTAACACTTTAAGAACTTGGGAGAAACCAGAGCTCATCTGTTAGCGTTCTCTGGAGATGAAGGAGCAGCCCCATAGTCTGCTGCACATCGCTGAGCAAGTTGAGGCAGACCGAGCACCTCTTGCTTCTCTGCTTGGCAGGGGCTGGGCCTATG
>PVIC010041133.1:0-16372 GCA_004025085.1 Thryonomys swinderianus
AAAAAAAAAAAAAAAAAAAAAATTTACTTCTTCAAGGGTCCTTCGGAAGTAGCATTGCTTCTGGGTGCTGAGCTCTGCCAGATGGCCGAGTTCTCATTACTTCAGATCTATAGCACAGTGGCAAATCCATTAGGTGGAAAATTATTTCAAGCTTTAAGTCGAAGTAAGATTTAATGAACTAATTACTATAAGTTAACCTAAAAATCAATGATCTTCAAGAAAGCCAGTCTTACTATTTAACTTGGTTTGCAGGTATTTGCCTTTGATGTCAACAGAAATGAAGTACTTAACTCTAATCCAAAGAGGCTTACTGAAGTCTTCCCAGCAATAACTCCACACAACCATCCCTTCAGAAATACAGATTCAGCTTACTACTCCTATGCACACAACTCCATTTTCTTTTTCAAAGACAACACATATTTGAAAGTAGTGAAAAGGACAAACAACAGAATTCCTGGCTTCCTTCCAATGGCTTATTTCCCAAAAAGTATATTTCAGAGAAATTGTTTATCTATGTGATGTCCACATCTCTACACTGAACATGTAAAGAGAGGCAGGAGGATCACAAGTTGGAGCCCAGCTCAAGTAACTTGGTGAAACCATCTCAAAAAAAAAAATAAAAGCTCTATGGATGTAGCTCAGCATGAAGGTCTTAGGTTCAATCTTCAGTAATTAAAAAAAAGAGGTTCTATGTGAAATAAAACCTCTTTCAGCAAGTTACAAATACACTTGAAAAGAGAAGACAGAATTTGTATTTTCTTGCTTACAAACAACTTTCCCTTGACTGAAAGGTTGGTCAGCTAAGAGCTAGGAGGTAAGACAGGCAACTCATATAGTATGAAGCCCAGCACACTCCTATTTATACAGGAGCATCCCTTTTGAATCCATTAACCCAAAATGTAACATAAGCAATGGAAGTGCCAGGTTTAACCAGCAGAGAAATTGCAAAAGCAGTCCTATCCCAGGTGCACGCTTACTGCAAGGGGAGACACAACACAGTGAGCCTAAGATGAGACACTGCTGATTTACAGTAAGATTTAAATGCTTAAGATTAATCTTTGTTAATGATGCACATCTGTCCCAGGGACAATACAAACTAAATAAACAAGGTACTAGACAAAAGGCAAGAGAATTCGGCCAAGCTACAATAGGTGCCACTCTTTTTCCATGAAGACACTTGCTGAGTAAAAGAAAGCAGTTTAAAGTGCACTTGTTCAGACAATCCTGGAGTACAGGTGTGACCCCTTCACTGGGGTGTGGCTGGGGTGCAAGGGCTGAGGGTCATTGTGGAGGACGTGTAGCATGCCACCAGCAGCCCAGCGGGCAGGACTGAAGGAACTCAGTGGCACTGCTTCCCGCCAGCTGGCTCCCCACAATGGGGTCAGTGCCCGGCACCTCACCTGTGATCCCAACACGAGAGCCTGTAATTCACATGTTACACCGTCTTTGTTGAGATCAAGGACATTAGTTATGAGAGACAAATACGTCGCACACTGTGGGTTTTGGAAAAAATAATGTGCATGTATACAACTGGCATGGTCCACAAAGCAGCACAAGTAGTAAGTCATGTTCACTTAGCGGACAGTAGAACTGTATTTTTAATGTTATGAGCTTTGTAAAATATACTAATTGTACTGAGTTCAAATCACAACTCAATATGAAGCATGAAAAATACAAAAATATTTTAAATAAATAGTTTATTCAAAATAGGTTTCTTACCTTATTCACAGTTTCAAGTTAAAAATGAAAAAATGGGGTAGTACCTGTCCCTAATCAACTGTTTATATATAAAGTCAAAGAAATGTGAATCCCTTGAGAACATGCATTACATACAGACTACTGCACGACAGCTAGTCTTCAGGACATCTTGCATTGAATCTTAAAAGGGTATCCTTTTCTGTGCAATTTAGAAAAAACATAATAGATGTACTGGAAGCTTCTTTAACCCATTTGAACCTGTAAAATCGTTTCGATGAAAGTTCCCTTGACCAAAGTAACACTTCATCCAAAATAATCATAGCTTAACATACTTCAAAAAATATTTAAGAGTGTAATTGCACACCAGAAAGTCTACTGAGGTACTGCGTCCTTCTCAAAGCAGTAAAGGCTGCAAGCTTTTGGGCTGACTGGTTTTAGCACTTCAAATGGAGAAGCCAAAGTACCCCACCATAGTCTGTCTGCCGTGGGAAGAACTGCATGTCTCCACTGTTCACCTGGCAAAGTGGGTATTTCCTCACATTTAATGGAACGCAGCACCGAATGGACAAAGCAGCTCCCGTGTTCAGAAGGCACTGATAGCACGCGGGGGACGCAGCCTGCGCGTGCTCACTGGACGGCACCACCGCTCACGGCACTGCCCCCGCGGGCCAGCTGCTCCAGCACATGGATAACCAGGTCGATTCTCTCCAGAAGGCTGGCACTTTTGTTTGCAGTTGCTCTCAAAAGCTGGGAGTAAATTTGTTTGTTGGTTTTGAAGACCGTGTCTTCATCAACGTTACTGCTGGGGAGAGGAGAGAAAAAGTGACAGCAGCAGAGGGACCCGAAACACACAGGAGAGGGCCAAAGTCACGCTGCACAGAGAAGCAGGTGTTCCACTAGGACGTCCCTTGCTCCTTATACCTACGCTCTCCAGGCTGCTTAGAGACGTGAATGTCAATGCACCAATTAAAACCAGCATTCATGCTTTTTATAAATATCCAAAGGCCTACTGTGCACAGGTAGCTGCGAGGCACCAGGCGGCAACATACACTGAACGATGAAGGGAACAGAGCATCCGATGAGCCAGAGGTAGAGATGGGCCGAGTGGAAGACAAGAGGAAAGGGACTTCCACTGTGCGAGCCCGGCCTGGGGACGAGCTCATGCCCGAAGCAGCTGCAGGGCCACCAGAGGTGCCCACACAGCCCTGCCCAGGGCTCCCCATTCCCTCTAAACCCAGCAGCTCAAAGGCTGCCTCAAGAAACCCCCTCAGCTGGAGCGTATGTTACACTACTCCCTTTTGTTTACTTTTATGTACTGAAGATTTTTAACCTCTTGTGGTAGATCCGTTAATTATATTTGTTATTACTGCAAAAGACTAATAATTACACGGCAGTTCAATTTTAGTTTTTTTGGTTTTTTGGTTTTTCTGAGTCTAGATGTAACAAAACCACCAACAGTTGATGGTCCAGGACTGCTTAGTGTCCAGGACCGCAGCAGAGCCTGCCAACAACTCTGACCACTGGAGGGCAGGACGAGTATCATTTTACAGAGATAAGAGCTAAGGGCCAGAGAGCTTCATAATTTGAGCCAAGGTCAAAATGTAATGTTTTCCAATGTGCCCTTCCTTCCCTCCCTTTTCTTTTTTTGGTGCAGGAGCCTAGTGCTGGAGCTAGAACTCAGAGCCTTCTCGGTAGGTGTACTGAGCTTCATCCCCAGTCCATTTTCTAATTTCCTATACTATCTCCTCATTCTTCTTCCTCTCCAGCATGGAAGCTCTCACCCATAACCAAAGCGGCCTTCAGGCACACTACAGTGCTGTCAGGGAGCGCCCTTCCCCCACGCCAGCCCATGGCCATGGGAATTCCTTTTTCCCCTAGCACTCACCTGTCCTCCAGTCTGAACACCCCCTTTAGAGATTCATTTCGCACTTTGATTCTCCCCTGTTTATCAGGCGAATCTCTTTTCCCTCTAAAACTTGCCACAGCACAGTGAAACTACTCACAATGTACTCATTATCTGCAGTTTGGACCAAAGATGGGCTATATTTTGGTTTTTTAGGGGGCTAACATTCCCAGAATTTCGATAATCCCACAGAAATTTAAATTACTCTAACAGGAATCAAGCCACTAGTACTTGACCAGAAAAGGGGTTTGAAATATGTTTTTTTTTCCTATGGACAATGATAGCACATTGTCATGTAGGTGCCTAAAGATAATGGCTTCTGGGATCACAAATCTTTTTTTTTTTTTTGCTTTTTGAGATAGGGTCTTGCTTTGTAGTTCAAGCTGGCCCTGAGCTCACTATGGTGCCCAGGCAAGCCGCCGCGAACTCAGCAATCCTCCTGTCTCTGCCTCCCCAGTGCTGGCATTACAGGCGTGAGCCAACATGTCCGGCATTGTGGTATGTGGTGTTGATTGTTGGTGGGTGTGTCTCCACGCCCAGCATTATATGTGGTTACCGGGGATCGAACTCAGGTCCTTGCGCCTGCGAGGCAGGCGCCGGAACCACTGAGCTAACCCTCCAGCCCTGGGACCACAAATCTTAAACCCGTTGATGTTTTCTGATAATACTTTTGAAGCTTAGATTTTTGGCTCCCAATTTCTACAAATCAAGCCCTTTTTAACTTCATTCTCATGAGGAGTTTCACTGAACTATCACCATTATCCACAGGGCTCTATTATAGGTAACTAACTCATATGCATTTATTTTCCTTTTTATTTAACTAAATATTAAACATACATATCTGGTTGGAAACAACTCATAAATCTCAGGGATCTATTCTCTGCACTACAGTTCAGGGCTTTGTGAAATTCAGTTGACTTCTATGTTTTGGTTTTTCATTATTTTAAACCCAAGCACTAGCAAAATGTCAAGACAACCCATTCTGCTAAAGCAATAAATATTAAAGGGAGAAAAAAAAGCTGTACAACCTGTCAACTAAACTAGCATTCTATGAGGATGACATCAAGGAAGCTGCCACACCTGCATGAAGTGAAAACAAAAAAATTCTAAACAAACTAAATATACCTTAATGTTCTTAGATTACACAGTAATTCTCTATGAATCTAAAAAAATTTAACTTTCTATTATTACACCCCCAAAATTTTGTTTTTGTCTTGGGGGTGGGAAAAACAGCAGACAAAACAAAACACCAACTTTTTTTTTTTTTTTTGAGACAGGGTCTCGCTTTGTAACTCAAACTGGCCCTGAGCTCACTATGTAGCCCAGCCTTGAACTCACAGTGATCCTCCTGCTTCTACCTACTGAGTGCTGGGTTTATAGGTGTGAGCCACCACGCCTGGCATTGTGGTATGTGGAACTGATTGCTGGTGGCCATGATCAGCATCCCTGGCATTGTGGTATGTGGATGCTAGGGATCAAACTTGGTACCTTGCACTGCTGGACAGGCACCCCAGAACCACTGAGCTAAATCCCTGGGCCCAGAACACAAACATTAATGTTTCCCTTTATGATCTTGTTTTGACTTCTTTTGCACACAACTTTAGCCCCAGAATACAAACACTGATGTTTCCTTTTATGATCTTATTTTGATTTCCTTGTATACTACTTCATGATAAAGTAAGTAGGTCTATACACAGGATGTTCTTCTCCACAAAAATAGAGATGTTGTCTTTGTAAGTGAGCAAAACTTGAGATAACCTGGTGCCTGCCCATAATACTAGCCACCCAGGAAGCTCAGGTCGGATTGCAAGTTCAAGGCCAGTCTCAGGCAACTCAGCAAGACCGTCTCCAAAACAACAAAACAAACAAAAATCCAACAATAAGAAAAAGCTGAGGATGTAGCTCAGTGATAGAGTGCTTTCCTAGCATGTGCAAAATGCTGGGTTCCAATCCTTGTTCTACAAACCAGGCCAAACCAAATCCCCCAAAAGGTCACTGACTTAGTAATCAATAGTTCTGTTTTGAAATCTGCCAACATGTTTGTGATATTAACGCAGTATCACGTTTAACAGTCTTTAATAAGACTGGAAAATCAACATAAATTATTTAAATAGGACTTCACACATCATGCTTTAAAATTTTGGATTCCTTCACCAGAGTATTAATAACCTGAAAAAGAAGTTAGAAAACTAATGATTAAAATAAAAATTACTTAGGTCATACACAGGTCTCTTAGGATTATAAAACATAAAACTATTGTCAGCCAATTACTCAAACCATCAATTTGTGAAAATCATTCCTGTTTCTCATGTATCATATATTTATATATTCCCACCTGGTGGGAACCAATTCAAAATTCATCCATTGTTGTTAGCAAGAAAGGCCCTGAGGTCTTTTTCAACTGTGTGTTACTACACACACTATCTACTTTCCTTCTGTTTTTCAGGAAGGTGGAAATACCTTTCAAACTACAGTGAATATATCAAAGTGGTCTGCAGTGTACACAGCCTGGGAAGCAAAGGCTCAGCCAGTAGGATCAGCACCTGTGCTGAGACGGCAACGTGCCCGACGCCAAGGAAAACTCCTGTTAGACTACAGAGAACCGCTCAGAGCAACGAGTCTGCTTTAGAATGAAGTGTATACAAAACAAATGTAAGCCCTGCACACTCGCCTCCCTTCTCCCACACAGGCTGTCAAACGCTGAGGGCCACATGTTACTGGCCCATGGCCAGCACTGTAGAGACCACCCCTTTCAGAGGGACCACACACAGGGACAATTTCAGGCTGAAGGCAGAACAGGCATTAAGAACTCTCTTCTGTAGACTTCAATGCAAAAGCAGTAGTGCTTAGGGGCACCTCCCACCACCCCAGTGGCGGCCTGAAACCGTGGGCAGTACTTGATTCTGTATGAGCCACACCATGATAAAGTTTAGCTTAGCAATTAGGCACAGGAAACAGGGCATGATGGAGCACAGCTATTATCCCAGCACTTGGGAGACGGAGGTAGGAGGATCAGTTTGAGCCCAATGTGGTCTAAAAACATTAATACAAACATTAATACAATGCCACCTTCAATGACACAGAGAGATCCTGTCTCAACAAGCAAACAGAAATTAGGTGTATTAAACAAGTAACAAAAACTATAGATCTTGACAACTCCAACATAACAATTTTTCTTTCTTCACTAACTCAAGAACTTTCTTCTTTTCACTTAAGCACTTTAGTTTCTTTTCTGGCATTTGCAAGTTGTAAGAATCACTACTCTTGGACTTTGGGGCTGTTACAAAATTAAAAAGGGTTATTTGAACACAAACAGCAGGGGAACCGATAAGCAAGAGCATTTCTAAGTGACTCATGAGCAGAAAGGGATGATTCATGTCCTGGATGGTGCAGGAGGAGGATCCATCATGGTCTCCAGAATGGTGCACACATCTTATTTCTGGAATTTTCTACTCAGTATTTTGGGACCCCCAATGACCATGGATAATGGAAACTTCAGAAAGGAAAGCTTTAGCCAAGAGGGAAGGCTCCTGTATTGCTAGAAGAACCTCAAATTGTGGTTCATAGAAAAGGTAACCATGACACCAGCAAAAAATCTGAGTGGCAGTTCAACTCCAGGACAGAAAAATGCAATTTCTCCACACTGAAGGCCTGGCTGGGGGAAGGTTTCAAGACTTTTCAGTTAAAACAAGTATTTCCTCAGTTACTATTATGCCACAGGAGATGTCCACTTTTCAGCAATTACAAAATGGCTGAAAGGCAAGGTAACAACAGCGCACTAGCACCAGATTCAACAGGATCAGATTGAGATAGGACAATGCTGCAGCAGCCTCTCAGTGGGTTGAAAATAACTTTGATTAACATGTTTAAGGCTCTAATGGAAAATATGGGTCCCATTCAAGACCACATTGGAAATTCAGGGAGACAAAGACGGAATTTTTGAAGTGACGGAACTGTACTAAATTGTAATTATGATTGTGGACACATCTACATGCTCTGTCAGAGCCTGAGGAACAAAACATAAAAGAAAGATTAAAAACTATCTATTCCCTAAGATCACAAGCTGATAAGACTTACATAGGATAACTGCTAACAATGGAAGTTTTAGGGTGGTTTTGTTTTTTTCTATTTTCAGAATTTTACAATATGATTTAGACCATGTTTTAAAAAGAAAGATGTATTACTTATATACTTTCCTGATCTAGTACTTACTACTGGAATTTCAAATTAAACTGATAATGAAAAAAATCTGGCAGAACAATATACTGCAAGAGATGACAGAGGAACCTGAGGACATTCTGGCTGGCACACTCACTCCTTGCTTTTTTTTTTCCTCACTAATTTCCTGGTTTTAGAGAGACTTTGAACTTATGACATCTACTTTTATGGTACATTTGGCCCCAAGTCTCCAAACTGAGGTCCAGACTTCCCATTAAAGACAGCATTCAGATGCGAATGTCGTCTTCCCTTAGGAACACATCACAACAGAAAGGCATCGGGCCCTGGCAGCCAGACATTGTGTCCATGGCTAAATATGTAGTTGGCCCCATGGAGATGGTTTTCACCTTCTTTAGCAAGAAGTTGAGAAAAGGAATACCACTTAAATTCCGCATTTTCCACGTAATAGTCAAGGAAGAATACAACCTATTTTTTCTTATAATGTTTGTACAGATTATCCAAGTTCTCTTTATAAGTAAGGTGCTAATAAAGAAGTTTCCACAGAGAACTATGTAATTAATTTACCTTGTTTTCTTTTTAGTTGAAGACAGCAGTTTGATGGACTGAAGGAGAAGGAATGAGAGTCGAGATTCAAATATACTAAGGAGTTTGACCACTTCTTCTTGGTTAAGACTAGGAGAAGAATCAGTAGCTGGAGTGGTTTCACTACCCTTAGGCTAAAAACAACAAAATGTTATTTCACTTGAGTGATCAAACTGCAGTTCCATTAATCCAATAAACTTTTAAACCCAAATAACCAAAGCATACCTGAGATCACTCTGATGGACTAAAACACATAATAAAAATGTCCCACACCTAAGAAGTGCTTACATAAAAGAAATGAATCCCAAATGACAGTCTCCTCACTTTCCAACATCACTGCAAAGCAACTGGAAAGTGGGTCCACCCAGGAGCTCACTACCAAGGATTGGGAAGGCAATAGGTGGGTGGACAAGGACCAGAGCGAGTTTCCAGCAGCAGCAGAAGGCAGCATGAACACTGACATGCCCGGAGAGAGAAAAATGCCTTCCACAGACCCTGCTAAAGCCCACTCACTATTCAACAGCACCCCAGCAGGTAAGTGGAAATTACAACGATATAGGCCCTGTTAACTTAAAAAATAAAAACAAAAAAACCCTCCTTCAACAAAAAAGACTTTATAACCTGATAACCAGTGCCTTAGCTAACTATGGGTTTCCTTAAAGCATGTTCTTAAAAAACATTTAAAAGATATACCTGCAAATTAAATAAAGCAGTTTAGCTTTTACCACGCTAGTGTAACTGCTATGGTTTCTCCTCTAAGGGTTCGCAGGTGGGGCATCATCTCCAGTGTGATTTTGAGTTGAGGGAACCCGGAACAGGTGGGCCTCATGCGAGGAATCAGGTGAGGGCCCCACCCTGGGGACTGGATTAACGCTGTCTCTTGTGAGGGGACAAGGTCTCGTGGGACAGTTTGGTACAGGGTGAGGCCAGCTCATGTCATGGCCTGGTCTGTCATGTCAGATTTTTCTGCTTTACATTGTGACAGCCAGGGGGCCCTTAATAGGACAACAGTGCCATCTGTCTGGACTCCAGAGCCAACAAAATTATGAACTGAATAGATCTCTACTTTGTAAATTACCCAGCCTCCAATATTTCATCCTAAGAATACAAAAATTGATGAAGGCATTAACAACATGTTTTAAAGCAGAGCATCTACACACATACTCCATAAATATATACCATGTGCCCACTATATATAGTCATTATGATTTTCTCCATTTACCTGGTCAAATTCTTCCATAAGCTCCTTCCGGATGAGCTGGAACGCATGCTCAGTTCTCACCATGATATCAAGAGCCCCAGACAGTGTTTTTAACTTTCCAACATTGCTATTCTGACCTAAAGTATAAAACACAAGTGGTCATCCCTTTAGCTACATACCTGGAAACCCATTCCATGATAATGTGTTCAAGAAAACTCTGATTTTTGGTGGGGACAGGATCAGGCTATTCTGGGCTGGCCATGAATTTGTAGCAGTCCTCCTGCCTCAGCAGGAATGTGCTACCATGCACAGCTGGAAACTGATTTTAAAACATTATAGGGGTGCTGGGCGTGGTGGCTCACATCTGTAATCCCAGCACTCGGGAGGCAGAGACAGGATTGCTGAGTTCGAGGCTTGCCTGGGCTACATAGTGAGCTCAGGGCCAGCCTGAACTACAAAGTGAGACCCTGTCTCAAAAAAAAAAAAAAAAAAATTATAGGGGAAGCTGATGAGAATCCCAACAAATCTTCTAAATCTACCTTCTGTTTACTAATTTCCTCTTGAGGAAAAAAAATTATTAAGCCTAGACAAAGTGATAAATAAAAATTGTTTCCATCTCATTATGTAGTTTGTCAGGGTAAGAACATAACCTCCTTGGAAGAAGGGGCCAGAGTCAGAAGCGGCCACGAAAGAAAGGCACCAGCAGAGAGGGGTGTGGTGGCTGTGTGAGGCTGTGTGAGGGTTAGCACTCAGGATCTGTCACTCTGCTGGAGAACCCGTCCGAAGGCAGGGGCAGACCAGACGGGGAGCTTTCACTTTACACCGGCGCTCTCTGAATGTAACTTGCCAGCAGCTGACCGGTAGCACGGTACACCTTTGTTCCTGCGTGGCCTTCCTGAGCTCTATCCGGTGTGTGCAGTGGTATGGGGAAGAATGTTAATCTTCTCTTTCTAAAGAGAGGTCTTGCCTTTGTCTTTGGCTCCCAGAGGGTGAAGGCTAAGCCTTGGAATGAGCACCCTCTGGTCAGTGTCTTTATTTACCTGAGGTGAAGGGGAGGGGTGCTGGGCTATCTGAAGAGAACAACATGATGTATCTTGGGAGCTTTGGACCGTGAGGTGACAGCTCAGTCTCCAGGGGACCTGGAGACTTAAGTCAGCCATGTGACAGTCACCCACTTCTACGTGACCAAATTCCAGACAGAACTCCAGACAGTAGGGTGAGCTCTGGTTGGTGGTCGTCATGACACCGTTGTTACATCTTGCTGCTGGGGAAAGGAAAGGAGCATACAGTGCCATCTGTAACTTCAAGGGAGCAGATTACTGGAAGCTTCTTGCGTGAACTCACAGCACTCTTCTCCCTGCACCTGTCCCCTGGGCTGTCTTTAATGTGTCTCCATTTCTTTTTTTTTTTTGCTTTTTGAGACAGGGTCTCACTTTGTAGTTCAGGCTGGCCCTGAGCTCACTATGGTGCCCAGGCAAGCCGCCGCGAACTCAGCAATCCTCTTGTCTCTGCCTCCCGTGTGCTGGGATGACAGGCGTGAGCCACCACGTCCGGTATTGTGGTATGCAGTGTTGATGGTTGGTGGGTGTGTCTCCACGCCCAGCATTATATGTGGTTACTGGGGATCGAACTCAGGACCTTGCGCTTGCAAGGCAGGCGCCGGAACCACTGAGCTAACCCTCCGGCCCATGTGTCTCCATTTCTGAAGACAAGTTGTAGCCAAGGGTAGAATGGCTTTCTGAGAATTCTGTGTCATCCTACTTAAACCTGAGGGGTCTTGGCAATTCTCAACTTGCAGTTGGTGCCAAAAGTGAAAGCAAGCTTGGGGATGCCCCACTTTGTAGGTAAGAAAGGAATGACCGTTGTTTTCTTCCTTTACAGCATAATCCTAGACTTCAAAACAATGTTTTTCACAATTTCTTGGAAGCCAGTCTATTTGTAACCTGGAAGGTGAGACCTTGACTACAGGTGGAAATGTTGCTGGGTCACAAAGCAGACAAGAGACATGAGGAAGGTACATGTGAGTTGTATTTTGGTTTAAAAAAAGATACAAAGTGATTAAGAGCTACAATGCTTGCTTATTCACCTGGTTTTAAACGTAGAGAACAAGACTTCCTAAATATTTATGTTATTTTCTAAGGTACACATACTATTCAAATGTTTTTAAAAGTGAATTTACAGGGGCTAGGGATTTAGCTCAGTGGTTCCGACATCTGCCTCACAAGCGCAAGGTGCGGAGTATCACACAGCACAATGCCGGGCATGGTGGCTCACACCTGTAAACTCCCAGGCACTCGGGAGGCAGAGGCAGGAGGACTGCTGAGAGGCTTGCCTGGGCTACATAGTGAGCTCAGGGCCAGTCTGAACTACAAAGCGAGACTCTGCCTCAAAAAAAAAAATGAATTTATTACACTGTCATCTTAGCAAATTTGTTCTGAGTACCCCAAACAAGTATAAATGAAAATAGCCCCCTGGCCTTTCAGCTCCGCTCACAGCTAACAGTGCTAGTTTCCGCACAGCCTGCAGCACGGCACACTAGAACACAGAGATGTGCACCTGAAACAGGCTCAGTGTCCTGTACCCACAATGCTTGGGACCAGAAGTGCTTTAAATTTCAGTTTTCCAGATTTAGGAATATCAGCAAGGACTTCCTCAAATGGGAAATTTGAACTACGTCAAAATCTGAAACTTGATTAAAATGAAAAATTAACAAGTTCAAAAATGACACTACAAGAACTGCTGCAATTCAAACAATCGCGCCTTATTTCTTTGCCATGTGCTCTCGCACAAAAGATCCCCGGCAGGAATGGGGAGCCTGTGGACAAGAGGGCGCTTGGCATCCACTTCGTGCCCGCGGCGTGGGACACAGTGAGGCACTCCCGCGTTCTCCCCCGCCCCACGTCACCCCTCTGGGGCTTTCCAGGCACCGAGCAGCATCCATTCCAGAAGCACAGCCCAGAGCTGCTGAGGTACAGCTTCCGGTTTCAAGGCAGCCAGTGAGGCCCCTCCTCTGGGTCTGTTCATTCTCCGTGTCACCGTCCACACTGATTCCGGCCTGTAACTGACTTCTCTATGTTTTAAAAGTACCTCAGAGTATGCTGCGACTTCTCCTGGCCGACCCCCTCCACAACTACAGGCACATTAACAAACAGCCAGGATGATTTACATCTGAGAGCAACCCACAGCCCTGGCCCTCTCGAAGACAACAGGACACTGAGCCAAAGCATACGCAGCTGAGGGGTGGGGAGTTGGACTTACTGGCCATCTGAAACTCCGCAAACGCGACTCTTTCTAACTGGACTCTTAGCAGTTCACAGGGAGCATCTTTGAGAAGCTGAAAAAGCTTTACAGCTTTGTTATAATGAAGATCTGCCAGCACCCGATGCTGTTTCCGAAGATGTTCATCACCAACCTAGAATAAAAATAAAATTAACAAATAAATCCCAAGGCTTGGGGTTCATACTGTTTCATCAAATCTTCCAATGGAATCACTAAATGCTTTTTAAACTTTTTGCCTACAAGTGTTCTGTTGTAGCCTTACACATAGGTCTTTAACCCATTTTTCATTTTTGTTTCTGATGTGAGGTAAGAGCTTCACCCATTCTTGTGTGGGTGGATATCCATCTGTCCCAGCACCAACTGCTAAAAAGATTCTTCTTCCCCTGCTAACTCTTGCCCCCGTTAGCCTGTTTTGCCAATCAGACCATCTAGGCAAACTTGCCTTTGGTTACAGGGGTCTCCTGTGCCAAGAAGAGACTTTGGTTGAGGACCTCCTGTGGCACAGAAGGAAGACATGCTTCCCAGGATGAAGCCAGACCCTAAGGGAAAATATCCTTGGAGTAAGGGTAACCCAGAAGTAACCAAGTTCAAAGAATTGTACGATTCCCTTAGTACTGGGAAAGGGAGAAGAGCAACAAAGAATTCATCACAAGAAACTAGTGTACACAAGTCTCCAGCACAAGCAGAGCACCCTCCCCGTAGGCCAGCGCCTTCCTCCGGCCTCAACCCTAAAGACACATGCAGTGGAGCACCAGTGTTCATATGTGCTGGCCCTGGATTATTCCTGAGAGCCTTAAACAACCCGGAGGTTCACTAACCACAGAACAGGTACATGCACTGTGAACGTCATTAATGAGTACCACTGAAGTGTGAAAAGTGCTACATGCACCCATGTGCATGAATCACAAAACATGGCATGAAGTGAAAAGCCAGTGAGATACAGAAGGATGCACATATATGACATATTCCACAGCTCACAAGAAAATGAGATGTGATAGTGCTGAAATGTAAGGCCCCGAAAGATCTGGAGAAAGCTCAGGACAGCCTTAAAACAGGGGGTAGCAGGGCAGCTCTCCAGGAGCGACACCTGGGACATTCCAGAGCACTCCAACCCAGGAGCAGGGGCTTCCTGTCCTTAAAGCTGTACACATACACGTTCCACTTTTACTTTCCATGTACACTTACATGCATGCTCTATTTTATAATAAAAGACAGGAGACCAGTACTTTAAAACTGTTGAAACAAAATTACTATAGAGTCTAATCACATTTACAACAACTTAAATAAAACACTGAGGCAAATGTGTAATTTTTGAACTAAGACCCCATCAACTGTAACAGAAAAAAGCACCTGGCACAGGTGGGAAGGTAAGCAAGAGTATATATATTTTCTAAGGTAGCTAATTAAATGTGCGGCATTTGTAAAGTGCATGAGAATGTAAAGAAAGCAGCCAGCACACTTCTAGCTGGATTTGGCACACGCCTGACGGGGCAAGCCTGTACCTGATTCCTCAGGCAGCTGTGGTACATGGACGCCAGCCTGTGGTGGATGGTTGCAGCTCGATACTGACAAAGAGGCTGTCGAGCAGACACCAAATCAACATCGCAATATTTCAAGGACTTCATCATAGCCTCACTGACCTCTTTTTCAATCTGTATATTTTTGTCCAGGGGGAGAAAACAAAATAACAAGTTATATGACCAGGCTATAAGAACTACAAGAACTTTCACATTTAAATACTGCTTGTCAAGGAAAAGATGACAACAGATGCTCTACACACATTTAAAAAAGGAATAAAGAAGATTGGGAACTGATTTTACTGGCAAGAAAATCTTACTACCTGCTCCTGAGCCTTTCTGGATAATGGAGCATAATCCTGCTGCAGAGTTGCCATAGTGAAGTAAGTAGTGGACAACTCCCAGTTCACGGAATCCCACACTGCTGGGTGTATGTCTCGTGTGCCCAGTGACCTCAGGGCTTTCAAATAGTAGTCAACAGCCTACAAAGGAGGAAAAGGACACACTTCTGATTCATTTGGTAACATACATCAATACTGCATTAAAATATAATAATCTTTAAGACCAACCAGATTACAATTTAATTCAGGGGTATCTGTAAAAGGATAAATATCAAGAAGGAAAAAAAAGGGCTGGAGGGTTAGCTCAGTGGTTCCCAGCGCCTGCCTCGCAAGCACAAGGTCCTGAGTTTGATCCCCGGTAACCACATACAATGCTGGGCGTGGAGACTCACGCCCACCAGCAATCAATACCACATACCACAGTGCCCAGTGTGGTGGCTCACACCTGTAATCCCAGCACTCGGGAGGCAGAGACAGGAGGATTGCTGAGTTCCAGGCTACATAGTGAGCTCAGGGCCAGCCTGAACTACAGAGCAAAACCCTGTCTCAAAAAAAAAAAAAAAAGAAGAAGGAAAAAAAAAAAAGAAATTATTTTAAGTTAATGAAAGTGGACAGAATCCCACCAGTCATTTTCAAATCTACAATAAGCCAGTCTCTGCTGCTTTATGACTCGAGCTGATGCCCCAGGATGCAATTTTCTAATTTTTTTTCTGAATGAATGAAAATTACAGTTTATATTAACTAGTAAACTAGAAAACATAATTTAGAGAACTATTTTACTTCAAAATAATCCTTCCTACCCTCTGGCACTTCTGTTGTCAACTATCTGGCCTATTTACTTAAAATCACACTGAAATTCACTATCTGGTAATATTCCTATATTTCTGGTATGTATTTATTTACTTTTTCCTGTGTATATATAAACTTCAAGAAAAGATCAGTTTTACTTCAAAATTTACTATGCCATGAACATTCTTCAATAATGCCATTTAAGGGGGGGCATGTGGTGCATGCCTATAATCCCAGCACTTGGGAGGCAGAGGCAGAAGGATTTCCACAAGTTCCAGATCAGCCTGGGCTACATGGTGAGTTCAGGGCTAGTCTGAACTACCTAACAAGAACCTGTCTCAAAAACAGAAACAAAACAAAAAAAAGTCAAAAAAAAGTCAAATATGTAAATGTCTGTTTTTACACCATCTCCAAAACTAGATGTGTCAAAAATTAGCAATGTGCGCCAGGCATGGTGCCTCACGCCTGTAAACCCAGCTCTCGGGAGGCAGAAACTGGAGGATTGCTGAGTTCGAGGCTTGCCTGGGCTACATAGTGAGCTCAGGGCCAGCCTGAACTACAAAGTGAGACCCTGTCTCAAAAAAAAAAAAAAAATTAGCAATGTGAGGGCAGAGATTTAGCTCAGTGGTTCCTGTGCCTGCCTAGCAAGCGCAAGGTCCCTGGTTTGATCCCTGGTAACCACATACAACAATACCGGGCGTGATGGCTCATGCCCACCAGCAATCAGTACCAAATACCACAATGCCTGGTGTGGTGGCTCACGTCTGTAATCCCAGCACTAGAGGCGGGGGGGAAAGACCCTGAGGAAGGAAGATTGCTGAGTTTGAGGCTTGCCTGGGCTACATAGTGAGCTCAGGGCCAGCCTGAAGTACAAAGTGAGACC
>PVIC010041134.1:0-16375 GCA_004025085.1 Thryonomys swinderianus
GTTCCCCATGAGGAAGAGCTCCTCAGTGTTCCCTTCTCTCATTTCAGCCTTTCCCGTCAGCAGAGGCACTGCGCTGGCTTGAGGTCTGAGTTATGATGGTTGTTCACCAGGTCCCACTGACCATGAGGGGAAGTGGTTTCGCTCATCTTATAAATGTCCAGTAACTGTAGATAGTTAGAAAATTGGAAGTGTCTGATGTCCATTCAGTGAGGAGGCGAATGGTTCTCAGCTTTCTCTGCTTGGCTCCAGTGTTCGCTGTCACCACAGCAAGAGCAAGTGGACACTGGGCCAAGTGCCTCGGGGCCATCTTGCTTCTGAAGACACCCGCGAGCACTTTTGGAGTCTTATCTGACAAGGGTCAAGAATTGCATCCTGCCGGGCGTGGTGGCGCACGCGTGTAATCCCAGCACTCGGGAGGAAGAGACAGGAGGATTGCTGAGTTCGAGGCTTGCCTAGGCTACATAGTGAGCTCAGAGCCAGCCTGAACTACAAAGCAAGACCCTGTCTCAAAAAAAAAAAAAAAAAATTGCATCCTGTCTGGACCCCACTACACTGCAGGCCAGAGCTTCCCAGCCGGGGCTCAGACACAGAGGGTTCGAAGTCAGTCTGCCCGCGTATCACTGTTTGTAAGTCCGTAATTCATACCGCTCGCCAGTGTCCACCACGTGGCCGTATGCTCTGGATCCATAGAACACGGCACTGAAGGAAAGCAAAAGCTTTCAGGAGGGGCAGACAAGCAATAAATAAATGCAAACATGGCGCTGTATCTTGTGGCGACAGATGGAGGCCCATGACAGAGAAGATACAGGGTGGCAGAAGCGATATGGTTTTGATGCAAATTGCCAAAGAAGACATTCAGATAAGAGGACCTATGAGGAGAATCCAGACTGAGTTGACCCTGTGTGTCGCTGGGGGCCAGGATTCTAGGCAGCAGGAAAAACCAGCAGGAAGACCTTGGCATGAAGAGGATGGGCTGGCGTGGCTGGAGGGGGGAACAGGACAAGGTGTGAGAAGAGGGGGCCGTGGGGGTGCAGGGCAGCCATGTGGAGACCCTTGGCCGAGCGCGCTGAGAGACACTAAGCGTCCTGCATGGAAGCAGTGTGTTGTGATTTGTGTTTGAAGAGTATAGCCTCCCTCCTCGGTGAGGGAAGAGCGTAAGGGCTGACTGTGAGGGCTGGTGTCTGCCTCTGAGGCTGCTGTGGAGGTCCAAGTGAGAGTTAATGTTGGTCCAGCGGCCTGGAGAGGATCTGCTGGGCCCAGCAATGTCGTGTCCTTCTCCTCACTCTTTCCTGCTGCTTCCAGAGCCAAGTCAAGAGGCCCAGGATGCAGGTTTGTCAAAATCTTGCAGCTCGTGTGTTTCCCTTGGTCCATGGCACCGGGGTTCTTCCTGAGCCCTGCCAGCCTTTCATGTCTGGCCCGGTCAGGTGCTCCAGTGCCTGCAGTCTGCACCCGTGTCCCGCTGCCATCTACCTCTGAGGACGTTCTGCCAGTTGTCTTCCCCTTTGATCCACATCAGAACCTGCCCGGTGCCGCCAGTGGGCCTGAGAAGTCCTGGCACCCTGTGCACACCCTTCTAGGGGCATGTGCGTGGGGTGTGTCACTGTGACATGGACTCACTTCTGCCTCCCCTGGGAAGCCCTGAGTCCTGTAGGCAGAGCCTACGCCCGCAGGCCTGGTACACGGTGGGGTTAGTATGTGGGTGCACACATGGAGGAAGCGACACGGCTGTAGCTCCCGCCACATCTCATGCTCAGGATCTCAGGACGTGTCCCTTGTACTCAGCCCAGCTCCTCTCCTGCGCATGCCAAAAACCCATGTGTCCCACGAAGGCAGGAAGAGGAAGAGCCTAAGACAGACAGACTCCATGAGGATTTTCCATGAAGGACAGGCTGCCATTACGGCGGTGGTGTGGGGTGGAGGCTGAAGAGAGCGAAGGAGGTCACACCATTCAATCTCCTATTGTGGTGTTTTCATTAAACCAAGAAAAAAACAACAAATACATCTTCCATCCTGATGTCCCTGTTATATAGGACACGCACCTTACTTCTGTTTAGAGATGGAGTCTGCAGTCTGATGAATGTGGTCACCCCAAAACCACCCCTGGGAGAAAGGTGCACGTGGTGCTACGGATTCGAATCACTGGTGGGTGGAGGTGGCCCTGGTGACTGTTCCGTGTGGGACCGGTTGGTCTCAGTGCAGCCTGCCTCCACCCGGGGCGGGTCGCAGTGTCAGCAATCAGCGTGGCAGAGGTCAGGATTTATGAACAGACTGAGTGATATGCTACAGTTTATGAAAAAAGGGGTGTGTGTGTGTGTGTGTGTGTGTGTGTGTGTAAGACAGTACCAGAGAGAGACCCAGAGAGCGAGACAGACACAGACACGGAGACACACAGAGCTATGCACGGAAGTGCCTCGGGAAAGGTCAGCCCGCCTCTAGCAGGTTAGCAAAGGAATGTGGGCAGAAACAGGACTTTCTTGGGAAAAGCTTCTTTTGCCTCTGCCTTTGGGGCCTCGCTGACCTCAGCGTGGGCTCGCAGAGCTGGGACCTGACGGAGAGCTCTGCTGCCTGACTCCTCTGTCCCCTCCCTGTCGGGGCTCTTTCCTCAAGGAGGGTCCATGAATCGGGGGGATTTCCTAGCGATGCCTTATTTGGTTGGCTCTGGGCGATGCCTCCTGCCTGCCTGCTGATTCTGGCTTCTTCTCTTGTGCTCAGGGGAAGAAAGGTGATACCGGTGCGCCAGGACTCCTAGGATCTCCGGGGCTGCAGGTAATCGATGCCTTGTGGCCTCTTCGACCACGCGCGGCTGCCCCTTCCACACTCGGCAGCCTGGGACCTGTGCTGGGGGAGTGGGGGGGTCAGAATCCTGCAGGCCTCATCAAGGGGCTGAAAAGAGCAGCCGGTGGACCATGTGTCCCTCCTCTGGCCTCCCGCGTGGGAGCTGGAGGTGCAGGGCCAACTGTGTCCTTCTGGGGGACTTCTGTCTAGTGGAGGCGTGGCCAGCTCTGATGAGAGAGGACCCGATTTGAGAAAGGCACCTGGCTGGAGGCAGGAGGGCAGCACATGCGCCTCCGGCATGCCCTTCCTCCCTGTCCTCCCCTCCTCCATTCTTCTCTCCTGCTCTTTTCCATTACTCCTCCACCTGCCAGCTCCTGTGAGCACTCTATAGCTCCTCTCTGGTGTCCCCTCCTGAGCCCTGCTGCTGGGGCCATCTCAGTGGATCCCCAATCCCCGGTGTTAGGGACCCACAAAACTCTCAGAGGCAGAAGGACCTTCAGGGCCCACTCTGCTGAGCAGACTCCTGGCTTTGGATCCAGACTCCTCCCATCGGGTCCGTTCTTTGTGAAGGTGGGATCACTGGGTTCTCATGGTACCAAGGTGGGCGGGGAGGGCGGAGGTTGGCCTCTTCCTTCCCCTTTGCCCCAGCCGGCGTGCCACGCTCTCTGCACCCAGCCTTGCCCTCAGGCCAGCAAACTCACAGTGCCGAGGTCTCAGAGGGAGGAAGGCCCGGGATGGAACCCCAGCCCTCCCACTGTTCGGGCTGCAGCGTGGATGGCAGTGGCTCTGGATGAGTTACTTGACCTTCTGACGTCGGTTTCATTTCTTTGGTGAAAGTAGTAGCAATTAAAAGGCGGTGACCCCGTAGGACGAAAAGTCCCCCTGGGACTGTGCGGGAGATAATGGGGTCCCTAGGCACAGCGGGCACCTGGCAACGGGGGCTCCCAGATCCCAGCGGCTGAGAGCAGGCAGTCATCGCCTTGCCAGCCCGTCGCGCAGGTCTCCCTGGGGCTGTGGCAGAGCGGCCGGGCGTCAGCCTCACCATCCCAGACCCCTCTGGTGGCCACTGGCAGGGAGACCCATCTGGGAAACGCTGCCACTTGTACCCGGAAACCAGCCGTTGCTGCTCACTGAACTGGCTTCTGTGTCTGGGCGGGCGGCAGGGTCGTCAGGCTCAGCCTCAGACTCCAGATCTGCACCGCCCGCACGGCTCAGGATATGCCGGGGCTTCCACCGTAGTACACTCTGGTGATCTGAAGACGCCACGTTCAGGTTGGCAGTTCGCTATGAAAAATACAAAACACAGTGGGATTTACACTTGCTGGATGACCTTGCCTTACAATGAGCAAAGCCTGGTGTTTTAAAATTCAATAGTGGCTGGGTACAGTGGTGGGCCTGAAATCTTGGCTCCTCAGGAGGCTGAGGTAGGAGGACTGCTTGAGCCTAGGAGTGTAAGGCCAGATTGAACAGCAGCGTGAAAGGCCTTATCAAATCAAAGATAAATAAAGGGCTCTGTGGAGACCCAGACCAGGATGCCGCCACTAGTCAGGAAAATCAAATTCTTCATGATATAGGGGCTTTGCATCAGTCAGTAAACACCCAACATGAGCCGCTTGTGAAGGAAAGAGAGGTTTACTTTGGTGTGTGTTCTGGAGCCTCATGTCCAGGCCTGGGAAGCCCATTGCTTTGGGCCCCTGAGGAAGGCGGTTCTTCATCATGGGAACATGTAACAGAGTGACTGTTCGCGTTCTTGAACTGGGAACCAAGGCAAAAGAAGAAACCAAGGCCTACAGCCCCACGCTGGCCTTTTGATCCTCCTGGGTTCCTGTAGTAAGTCCCTCACCGCCATCCCTGGGAAGGGGCCTTAACACATGTGGACACTGCGCATCCCTCCCCTGCGGGGCACTGGGAGCAAAAGGAAGAAGGTGCATGGGCTCAGTTCCTGCTATGGTCAAGTGCTCTCATCCTTTTAAGTGTGTCAAAGTTAATAACTAACTGTGAGCAAAGCACATTTTCCCCAAACTTAAGATATAAAGCAACCCAGCTCTGAAAGTGGCTCAGCTCTGTGTGGGGCAGGAGCAGTGGTCAGTGCCCGGGCGGCTGGCATCGTGGAAGGTGCTTTGGGTACCTCTGTTTCACAATGAAACTCTCACCCGCAGGAAACATTAGTCACATAGAGACTCTTGTCTCCTGAGGGCAATGGAGACGTCTGTGGTCTGGCCAGGTGTTCTTGGAAGGCAGCGTGAAGACCACTGGATTGCCGGACACCATGGGGGGGACTGGCCAGCTCAACGGCCTCCCAAGGTGGCGGCGATCACACTTGTGCCTGAGGAATCCACATCTTGGGGAGAAAAAATGAGGACCGCAGATCCCCAAAGTCAGTGCAGCCAGTTTGCACCAGGAAGTTGACTGCTGTGGTGATTTATGTAAGCGCTGTTCATGCATCTTCAAGTTGTATTCAACTTCATAAATGTGTTCCAACTGGAACTAGGTAGAATGGGAGTAATTATTTGCTCTTTCTTTATTAAGCATAATTAAGTTAATTGGTTATTTATGCATCATCCCTGTGAAAGCTAATCACATTAGATAGCTACTTAGTCACCGCAGTGTTAGAAGGATCAAGTGTTTCATTAACAGTAATTGGACTGTAAGTTAATTAATATGTAGAATCATTAGTTGCGTTCATCAGTAATGATGAAAACATTCATGGAGTTTGTGAACATTTGTATCTATTGGCTAATTTGTCACTCAGTAATTAGATTAATTATTTAGGTACTTTTGTTAATTTTTCAAGAGAAGAAATAGAGGTAAAGTTTGTGAAGCCCTCTCATGGTCTGGGCTGGTTCTTACTCGGACCAGTCCGGTGCCCTCTTACTGGTCTGGACTTACTTGAATGAGAATAAGATGGTCTGTGACCTTTGTGGCACACTTGGTGGGGCGAAGGCTCTGGGAGGTGAGGCCCACTGCCCCATCCTCATGGTGTCATGGCACCATGAGGCCTCCGAGGCTGTGACTCAGGCTGTCCTCAAGCAAAGCCTCATTTTCCCCTAAGCTTCCTGCTCATGACATGGCCTAGAGAGAAGAAGGTTACCTGCAGCACAATGGAGAGACCCCGATGCTGCCCTGGGCCCTCAGCCTGCACCTTTCTTGGGCTCTATTTCTTCTAGATACCCTAATATTCTTAGCTGTAAAAAAGGGGAAATGATGCCGAGAATCCTTGGCTTTTTAGAACTGTCTATGGTCGAGTGGAGAAGTGGAAGGAGAAGGAGGGCTTCCTGCTTCTCAAAAAACCCAAATGCTAATCAAAATTTGCAGGAGAAAGTCCACGACATACTCAACATTGCTTTCCTAGGACTTTACGATCCCTCTTCTAGTTATATTTGGAAACTTACCAACAAGGTAACTAAAATACATGTCCTGTTTGAGGATTTTTCAACTCAATTTGCAAGAGAAGAGTTGTGTACAACATCAGGGAAACTAAGTTGATCAGAGAAGGCCAGCGGAGGTTGGTCCAATGACAACCCAGTTATTGAGCCTCCCTATAAGGTCCCCCAAAGCCAGAGAAGATGATCAGGTGCTCTATCCATCATCTGAAAGAGCAAGACTGTTTGTGTCCTCTATCGTAGAGTGATGTCTTACCTAGAAAATGCAAAAGTCTTACCTGGAGCTTCCATAGCGCTGGTTATACCAGCAGTCTGGATCCAGATGCCCACAATCTGTCTCTGTCTCTGTCTCTGTCTTTCCTGCCCTCATTCTCTCTCCCTCCAATGTGCTTCCATGTTTCTCCTTCTCTTTGTATTTCTTCCCCTCCCCCCTCAGTTTCTGAAGACTCTAAATCGAAGCCATCTTTGTCATCCTGCCAAACACCAGCCTGTCAATCACCCATTTTCATGAAAGATCCTCCTTCTAGCATCTCAGGTTGTTTCCTTACCCAGCCCGGTGGGCAGAACCAGCATGGAATCCTCCCAGGCTACCCCTCTGGTAGCATCTCAGGTGCTTTTTGGCACAGGCCATAGCGCCACTCCACACTGAACTGCTCCTGTCTCATTCCGAGTGGGCACTTGCCTCCAAAACCCAGTGGTTCCATCCATTTTAGGGGTGGAAAAGTAAGTCTGGAGGTCACAAACCTGAACCTTTTATGTGTACTTCGTTTGGTTTGTACAGCCATTTTTACTTTAAATTTTCAAAACAATTGCCAAGATTTACTTTGAAAAAAAAAATTGAAAGGCTGTGTTTTCTGGACCATCCTGCAGGCATGTCAATAGCATCAGGCTGACCTGAGTAAGGGGAAAGACCAGCCAGTGAAGGTCTGTGTCCCTCATCCTGCTCCTGCACATGGGCCCTGTTCTCCCACTAAAGCGTCTTCCCACCCGCTCCTGCTTCACCGTCCATGTTGGTGCTGCAGGCCCTTTCAGGGCTCTCTAGTTCCTGGTGGCCTGTGGTGAGTACAGGACTGACCAGTGTGATGTGCCAGGCTGCGGGAGAGGGACCAAGAAGACCCTGGGGCCCAGAGAACAAGGCGGACCGCTGAGTAGAAAGCTTCATTCTCTGCTCATTCTGTTAAATTGGGCACCAGCCAACGCTTGGCTGGAGTGGTAGCCATTGGGTTGTCTAAGGAACTGGCTCCGAAGTTCCTTCTATCTCTAGCTGCCTCTGGCCCCTGTGGGCAGCAGCCAGTGTCCAGAGTCCGAAGGCCTTTGAGTGTGTCCAAGCTGACAGTCACAGGCTGGTTAAGGCCGTGCTGCCCAGGGGTCTTGGAGCTGTCTGGGGCTGTTCCTCACTCCAGCTGGGCCTGAGATCCATCTGGCGGCCGAACTCACATGCCCATGTCCCCTCCTGACCCGGTCCTTCCGGGTGCCCTCTGAGCCCCCAGCTCCCCAGCAGGAGGTGGACACTTAGCTCAGGAGCTCACACAGTCACGGGAACAGGTGCCACCAGGGGCACGGGCCGTGGCACATTCTGTGTGAAGACTGGTAGAAAGCCAAATTGGCCACAGGCGCTTTAAAAAGTTCTGTTTTCTTTGTTGAGGGAGCGGCAGTTTGAAGGTTCTTCCAGACACCTGCTCCTGGCCTGCTGGGCCTCCCACCGCATGCTAGAAGCTGAATCAGAAATAAACCAGTTTCCCCTAGAGCCCAGGGCCCCGTTGTTGAAGGTGATGGGTCACAGGACAAGGCTGGGGTCTTTAAAGCGAAGGCGGCTGCTCTGTGCACGGCTTCTGGACCTCTGCACTGCTGTGCCTCCCTGGGGCCGCATGTCGCCACCAGAGAGGCCCCGGGCTAGGCGGCTGGCTGGCGTGACAGCCTGACCGCTTCCTTATCTCATCCTCCACACGTCCCACCCAGACTGACAGGGTCTTCTTGGCAAAGACTGGAGGAGATCACCCGGGCCTTTCTGTGACCCTCCTGGAAGCCAGTTATAGCTTGTGGATAGCTGTTTCCACTTGTCTCCAGTCTCAGCTTCTCCTGGGTCTCTGCCTGTCTCTGTCTCTCTGTCTCTGTCTCTGTCTCTCAACTGCACTGATCAGGTTTAATTAATGTGCTGGGCTTGCAGCACCTAAGAACAGATCCTCAGGACCCTGATTAAAGACCCTATTGTGTACCAAGCAGGGAGCCACCTGCTGGGCCCAGAGATCTCCCTACCTGTGTTCAAGGTCCTAAGTTCCCAGCGAGAAGGTCTCTTTTCCATTTCCATGGATGATCACTCAAGATCCATCAGGGGATCTGCCCTAAGATTCTGCTCTGCAAACAGCTCATTTGTAAGGATTTGTAGGAGTCTGATTTCGAGGACATTTTGAAAGAACAGTATAAGAGATGGCCAGGAGCCCTCCGCATCACTGGAAATGTCAGGGGGAAGAAAAGAAATGTGCCCTTGTTGGCAGGAGAGGGGCCCGAGGAACAGGTCTCTGGCCTGGCACTCACAGCAGTGGACAGAGGGGTGGGGTTGGACCTTCTTAAAAGTCTCTTCTCCAGCCCTCACCCGCCTGGACCCTGGCTTGGTCCCTGCCCAGGGCACTGCCCACCTCTGTGCGGCTCCTCAAGGGGCTTAGAGCAGACATCTCAGGAGCTCCAGGTCTAAGCGAGCCACAGAGAAAGCTAAATCGAAGAGCCGCCAGTCAGTCCTTCAGGAAATGTTTTTGACCCACCTGTGCCACCCAGAGGAAAGAAAGGGAACAGTTCCTGGATGCATAGACGTCTGCCTTCCTTTAGTGTGTGTCGCCCTCTGGTGGCCATGCGCTGCCATTGTCCTGCGCTCTGTTCCATTCTGGCACTGACTGGACTTCTGAGCTCGGCTCTGTGCCCCTCCCTGGACGTGCCGGTGAATGTGAAAGGCCGCGCTCGAGGGTCTGTGGGGCAGATAAACAGTTACACTGGCTTTGAGTGTGGAGCAGGAGACCCTTGATTTTACCCGTGAGGTGGAGACCATCGTACACAAGTGGAGCCACGGAGATGGGGGAGGCAGGAGGGCTTGTCCAGGGAACCCCTTGGGGACAGAGCGCTCCACGGGTCACCAGGCTGGGCCGGCGGTGCTGGGGGCGGAGGGAGGCTGAGCAGACCTGGGGGAGGTCTAAATGTCCGGTGAGAAGCAAGGATAGAACCACCAGCACAGGGAGCCATGGAAGATTCCGCAGCATAGCAGCGTTGCATAGGAGGGGTCGAGGAGCAGGGTGCTATCCCCTCTCTCGCTCTCCGGGGCTCTGTTCTCATGCGGCTCTGACCAGGCCCTGGCTCTGGGCCTGGCGCCCTGCAGCCTTCTCCATCGCCTCCCGAATGCAAGCACATGGCTGGCACCCAGCATCATAATCTCTACCACTGACTCTGTGACCGTCCCTAGAAAGCCTGTGTCTCCACCCTGGAGCCCCTCGGGGCTGTTCCTAGGCTCAAAACCCAGAGCCTTCGCCCCCGCTGTTCCCAATGTAGTGGCCCCACCGGCCCTTGTCTGCCTGGCCTGGCGGTGACTTCCTCTGCTTGCTCGGGACACGGGAGCCTTCTCTGCCTCTTTCCTGCCTCCCCCACGCCCTCTGTCTGCACACAGGCCCGGCAGGACACGCGTCCTTTTCCGAACCAGTTGTCTGTTGGTGGCAACCTCCTCTCCCAGCACTCAGTTCCCTGGAAAGGGCCGCCCTGGTCTCTGCTCACTGACGGCACCTGCCGTGTTCATCCCACTGAACGTGGCCCGGAGGGTGAGGGCAGGGATGGATGGCAGGCTGGTGTGCAGGTCCAGGCCTGGTGAGGGAACGTGGAGGCCATGCAGGCAAGAGGTCTGGCAGGTGGAGATGTGCGGCCCACCCAGGGCCTGTGGAAACCCTTTCTGCGTGGGCTCATCCGCTGTGTGGAGGTGTGCACTCACTCACGTTCAACATGCTGCGAAGTGGACCCGACAGTGTGTTAATACCATGCACATGAATGGGACACTCATTAGAAATTGGCAAATCTGATTTTGTAATTTTTCCTTTTTGTTCCATTCCTTCCTGTTTGAAATAGGTCTTAACAAATCTACTGAAGGTCCCACCTTGTCACTGGACCCTCTTCCTTTTCTCTTTCAAGTGACAGCTGTCACCAGGAGGCCACCCTGCGCCATTTTAAACACCACCCTGTCTCTGCAGGGTCCTTCAGGACTCCCCGGTGTCCCAGGACCGCCCGGACCTGCAGGCCCCCCGGTAAGATTGGCTTTGATTTCCTCTCACCGGGTCCATCTGATGGGGGCTCCTCGCTTGTGGGAGCCGAGGATTCTTCCTGTGTAGAAGCTGCCTTTTCTTTACATGAGTCCAGGGCAAAAGCACAGGCAGCAGGAGCCCTGGGTGAGGCGGCCCCACATCTTCAGGCGCCTGAGGCTTTGAGCCTTTGGATTACAAACGGCACACGAGTCAGCGTAGCCCCTTGGCTGGTGGCTTCCACAGACAGGGTGTGAGGGGCATGCTGGGCTTGGGCGGCCCGATGAGGCGTCCTCAGGTGTTCGCACTTTGGTTTTAGAACAGAACACAGCAGCAGGGCAAGTGTATGTGAATACTTACTCTACCACTTTTCAGTGGGGAATTTGGAAACTGTCCCCAAAGGTGGCAAAGGGGTGCCGTGGGCAGAGCACACTCCTACCGACCGGAAAGGGCAAAGCTCACTGTGGGCGCAGGGAAGTGAGCCCGGCATTCCTGGCACGGGTCAGGAATGAGGCTGAGGCTGGCTGGCTGTTCCGTTGGTCGCAGGACATAGCAGAGAGGAAGGCGGTGGGCCAGCTGCAGGCTGCACAGGCTGTGAACTTGCTGCCTCTCGAGAGATGATGGTTGTGTGTTTCAAAGTGGGCGGCGCGAGGGTGGCAGGGGCCTCCTCCAGAGCCAGAGATCCAGGCCCGTGCCAGGACCGAGCTGGGGCACGGGCTGGTCTCCACACAGCCTGGCTAATGGTGCCCATGTCCGTTTTCAGGGTTTACCTGGAGAGATCGGCTTCCCGGGCAAGCCCGGCGCTCCTGGGCATGCTGTGAGTACCCTGGACCGTCCGCTCACCTCCCTTGCGCCTCCATGTCGGGGACAGGCCCAGCCCTCGAAGCTGACCCCGGGTCCTTCCCTGAGCCAGGCCAAGGCCCAGGGCTCCTCCCCCTCTGTCTCCCGGGCTGCCCGACCCTCACCCCGTGCCAGGCCACGGCCACACTCTAGGCCACCACCTTCCTCCTGCTTGCCCAAACAGATACAGAACCCTCTTGCTTTTTCAAGTGTGACCCTTTGTCCTTAAGGGACCCGGGGGAGGACATAAGGTCTGGCCATGGAAGCTGAGAAATGGCGCAGGACCTGGGGCAGGGGGAGGCTGGCTCCTCCCTGCAGATCCCCGCCCCTTCCGGGGCTGCAGCCTGAGAAGACCAAGGCTCTGCAGCTTTCCGGTCGCCTGAGTCCTGTGGGTGGAGCTCGCCCTGCAAGAGCGTCAAACTGCGGCTGCGCCGCTGAGGGCGGACGTGTTTCCCGCCCTGTGCCTTCAGGCACCGGTAGGCCGTGCGCGCGGGGCAGATCCCGAGACCTGCCCTCCAGTCTCTGCTTACCCTGTGCAGTCTCCTGTGATGAGTCTCTCCTGCAGCTTGTGGTGGCGAAGGCCACCCGACCTGAGGAGAGCCTGTGTGGTGGAGGTCCAACCGCGCGAGGGTTAGGAGGAGGTGAGGGGCTGACGGGGCAGCGAGCGGCCGCCCTCGCGTCTTCCTGGCTGCCCCCAGAGTGCTGCTGGCCTTGCTCAGGACCCTGGAGACAGGGCCAGAGCTCGCTGCTGCACCACGCTGAGCTCCCCACAGGGGTAGGACACGGGCTCAGGGCTGTCCACACACTGCCGAGCCGATGGAGTACAGAAAGGGCCCAGCTGAGCTGCGCTGCCACCCACACCCAGTCACCTGCGGTGTCACCAAGAAGCAGGACCAGGAGCGACAGGGCCACTGACAGAGCTCACGCCATCACCATCATCACGCACCACCTGACTCGATGGGTGCATCAGAGAAGCCAGCGCCTCGGAGCCCCTCCATGGTGTCCTCAGGACTAAACGGCGACAGTGCCCAACTGTGCCAGGAGACTGGAAGACAGAAGAGCGTGGCAGGAAGAGAGAAAACGGGGTGTAGAGAGACTTCGAAGCGAAGGTCAGGAGTAACACAGACGACATCAGCAAGCGGGGAATGGAAATTGAACCCCGGGCTTCAGCTTCAGCTTCAGACCCTCCTTACCCACTCAGCCACTTGCAGGGCCAGGGAGCTGGACCTGGGAGTGTGTCTTCATTGCAGCCCTCTGGAACGTACAAGGAAACCCCATCTGGCAGGGACCAGTCACCCCGGGGAGCGTTTGTACTGATTAAAGGGAAAGGGGGCTGTGCACTGTGGTCTCTGGCTGCAGAGTCCATTCTTGGCTGGAAGAGCTTTCTTCAGGGGTCCCCTAGGGAGCTTTTCTGTTACTGTCACTTCTTTCCTCTCTTGGCCCAGGGGCCCCCTGGACGGGACGGGCTCAGCGGACCACCGGGCCTGCCGGGACCCAAGGTGGGTGCTGATGGATGTTCTGAGTCTGGGCACCAGAGACACAAGTGTTGATGAGTTGCACAGTCACTGATTGCCTGGGCCTTTGAACAACACTTCCTTGGGCTGAAATGTTTGGATCTATAGGGTCAGATATAGGAGAGCTTTTTATTCCTGAGGGGGAATAAAGAGGAGGGGGGATTGGAAGCTTCAGAAACCTTAGGCCTTCAAATAAATCTGTTACAAATAAGTATTTATTTTGCTTGTATGGAGGAGACACTGTGATCCCCTTACTAATGTAGGAGATTCCATTTCAAAAAGTTCCAGTGGGGCTTGTTAGAACAGATTTATTAAGGTAAGAGTCAAGTTAAATCTCAACAAGTAGAGGAAACAAAACCACACTTTAGATATTTGAATGATGTTTATACATCTATACAACAGACATTTTTTTTGTGTGTGTGTGTGGTACCGAATATCAAACTTAGTTCATTGTGCTTCCAAGGTAGGCATGGTACCACTTGAGTTAAATCCTCAGCCCACACAATAAACTTTTTTTTTTTTTTTTGCAGTACTGGGAATTGATCTCAGGCCCTTGTGCATCCAAGGTTGGCGCGGTACCACCTGAGCTACATTCCCAGCCCAACAAACATTTTTAATAAGTGAACCTTACTATTCCCTAGCAAACACGCGTAGGCTTAAACAGGTGTGAGACAGTGCTGGAAAGATGACCATGAGAGGGGACTTTGGGATGTTATTGGGGAAATTCATTACCTTTCTAATAAACAGATTGAGAAGGTGAACTGTTTGATGACAAAATGCAGAGTAAATATGGATTTCATTTCACTTTGTGGGTATCTTATACATTCTCTATTCTTCTCCCTGATCTTTCAGAAGATAACCAATTACTTTGTCTTCTCGAAAACACCCCCCATTCTTTTTTTTTAACTGTAGATGTCTCAATAGGAAGAGATGCTCTTTCTATTCAGTCATATATTTTTAATCACAGAGCTGTTGAATTTGGAATGTGGGAGCTGGTGCCCAGAGCAGTGTTTGATCGCCTTGGTGAGGCAGCCATGGAGGACAGTGCAGGGTCACCCAAGAAGCAGGCGCCGTGTTGCATGCCTGTGATCCTAGCACTCTGGGAGGCTGAGGCAGGACACTTGCAATTTTGAGCCCAGGCTAGGCAATTTGGCAAGCTAATGAGACTATATCTGAAAATAAAAAAATGAAATGGGAGGGCTGGGGATTTAGCTCAAGTGATACTGCGCCTACCTTGGAAGCACAAGGATCTGAGTTCAATCCCCAGTACCACAAAAAAAAAAAAAAATTTAAAAAAATGGGCTGGGGTTGTACTTCAGAGTGAAGGTACTGGGTTTAACCCCCAACACTGCAAAACCCAGAGACAGAATCCACTCAAGGGCTCGTGGCCTTCTCCCTCACCCATCTGTAGTGAGGTGTGCAGAACCCCAGGGACCCCCCATGACATTGTGTTGTGTTCCTAACAGGGAGAACCAGGGGAAAGAGGAGAAGGAGGCCTGCCTGGGAAGCCTGGACCTCGGGTAAGACATCACCCTTTGCTTTTTTTTTTCCTTTTCTGGTCCCAGGGATTGAATTTAGGGGCCTTCATCTTGAGCTATATCTCAGCTTTCATTTTTAGAATTTTTTTTCCAGACTAGTTCTTCCTAAATTGCTAAATTGTTGGAGCTGGGCTCAAACCCGTGATTCTCCTGCCTCAGCCTCCCAGACTGCTGGGATTACAGTTGTGCACCAGCACACCAGGCCCCTCTTTTCTCTCTTACACTTGTTACTCTAGGCGGGATATTCAGGGCTGTGTGTGAGCCCAGCTCACCAAGCAGAACCGGGCCTCTGCCGGGGGCTTGCAGGAAACAGCCAGATTCAGAGAGAGGAGACTGCTGAAAAGGGTCTGTGCGGGGGGCTCGGCCCCTTCAGGGCTGGGCACGAGCACCGAGACTTTCACCACAGCCAGCCCTCCTCCAGGGGGAGGCGCAGGCGAGCGAGACAGTTCCTGGGTGGAAGACCCCCAGCTGCCAGGGCCTCTCCTCAGCAGGAGCTGTGGAAGTGGTCGCGAGGCTTCCCTGCCTCTGGCTCCTCATGGGATGCGTGGGAGTTGCTGTGGGAGTCGCTCAGGGACCTCGGCTCAGACCGCAGTGAGTGAGAAGGGAGGCCTGGGCCAAGTGCATATTGGGCTCACATGCGTGCTCAGTGTGTGTGTTGTACGCGCACTTACGCTTCGAGAAGCTTCCGTTCAGGCAACAAGGGCACAAGGACCAATCTGCCTCCTTCTCTCCTCCGCGCTCTGATCTCCTGGGCTCTGAACTGTTCAAGGGCAGTATCCGGCCTCAGCCAGTCCCTGACATCAGGCCCTCGGTGGACGCTCCTGAGGAGGAGCAGGACTGAGGGTGGGTCGTGCATCGGGCCCACCTGCACTCTCCACAGGGTGATGCGGAGGCCGCAGGCCGGCTGGGTGCAGACCGTCTCCTTGCCGGCTGGTGCCAGAGCTGCTTTGAGCCCTTGGAAAATCTTTCACTTTTTCATAAGTGACTATAGCTTTTAGCAAATGAAATCAAAACGGAGCAGACGTGCTCCAGAGTAACTGGTGTCCAAGCCATCTCGGGGCACCCCGTCTGACCCAAAGTGTGCAGAGCGCTGGGAATCCATATCCCAGGAACTGGGCCCTTCTGTCCCCTCTGTGCCCAGCAGTGCACCATGGGATTGTCCTGTCATCAGAAACACAGCAATTCTTCATGTTTTAGGGTACAGTGTTGCTTCTTTTAAAAAGATGATCCCCAAACCATCAAAATGTGATGATTTCCTATTTTCTCCACGCATCCAGCATAGGTGAGGTGACTTTTGAGGGGAATGACATGATCTTAAAAGCACCCGGGCTACCTTTCAGTGTTTGGCTGGTTGAAATTCTGTCACTTTCTAGAAAACACTTATATACCTCTAGGGTTTGTATAGGTTTGCACTTACCTTTCATTCTTTTTTTTTTGTGGGTGGGGCGGGCAGGGTCTCGCTTTATAGTTCAGGCTGGTCCAGAGCTCGCTATGCAGCCCAGGCAAGCCTCAAACTCAGCAATCCTCCTGCCTCTGCCTCCCGAGTGCTGGGATGACAGGCGTCAGCCACCGTGCCCAGCACCATGGTAGGTGATACTGATTGCTGGTGGGCGTGAGTCACCATACCCAGCATTGTATGTGGTTACCGGGATCGAACTCAAGACCTTGTGCTTTTGAGGCAGGCACCGGAACCACTGAGCTAAATCTCCGGCCCTTCCCTTTCATTCTTTACCTGAATTTCTTTTTTTGAGTCAATCATACCAAATAACTATTTTGTCAAATCCGGGAACTGGAAAGCCCTTCTGGGATTATGCAGTATGAATTTCAGCCCTCTGTTCAGCAACCTTCAGGAGCAGCTTCTTCTGTAGGCTCAAGTTTCCTGTGTGAGGTTCTGCAGAAGAAGGGGTTTCCTATGGAAGTATTGGACCTAAGGGTATTATATTCTGACCATCACTAGAGATTGAAATATTCAAACAGAGAAGTCTGTTTGCTAAGTTCACCGTGTCATTTCTTATATGGTTTCTCATGCTATACATTTGAAATTCCTCTGAGAAGTT
>PVIC010041135.1:0-16366 GCA_004025085.1 Thryonomys swinderianus
AACCGGGGATCGAACTCAGGACCTTGTGCTTGCGAGGCAGGCACCGGAACCACTGAGCTAACCCTCCGGCCCCACTTGCTTTTTTTTTTTTTGAGACAGGGTCTCACTTTGTAGCTCAGGCTGGCCCTGAGCTCACTATGTAGCCCAGGCAAGCCTCGAACTCAGCAATCCTCCTGCCTCTGCCTACCGAGTGCTGGGATGACAGGCGTGAGCCACCACGCCCAGCACTGTGGTATGTGGTATTGATTGCTGGTGGGCATGAGTCACCACACCCAGCATTGTATGTGGTTACTGGGCTCGAACTCAGGACCTTGAGTTTGTGAGGCAGGCACTGGAACCACCAAGCTCTGGCCTAAGTCACTTGCTATTTTTTTTTTTTTTGAGACAGGGTCTCGCTTTGTAGTTCAGGCTGGCCCTGAGCCCACTATGGTGCCCAGGCAAGCCGCCGCGAACTCAGCAATCCTCCTGTCTCTGCCTCCCGAGTGCTGGGATGACAGGCGTGAGCCACCATGTCCGGCATTGTGGTAAGCGGTGTTGGTTGTTGGTGGGCGTGTCTGCACACCCAGCATTATATGTGCTTACTGGGGATTGAACTCAGGACCTTGCGCTTACGAGGCAGGTGCCGGAACCACTGAGCTAAACTTCCGGCCCAGTCACTTGCTATTTTTAAGAGACCTTTCTTTTCAGGATCACTAACTCTGTCTTCTATATCAGGTGTTTTGTTCTCACATTGGCTCATTCTGTGTATACTTTCAATGAAGTTTTTAATCTCCTGGCTATCTGTTTGAATCTGTTTCATGGATTCCATTTCTTTCCTGAGCATATCTTTTATTCTGATCACCAGCTTTGTAGTTATCTGAGAAATTCTTTCTGCTTTGATGTTTTTCTAGATCCTTGTTCATCTGCTTTGTTACCACTTTGAGTGTAGGTGAATAGTTTTGGGTTGTACTACCTCATTGTCCCTGGGTTTGCCTTTGGTGAGGTGGAAGTATGGGGGCATTGCATCTTGTTTAGGTGTCCCTTATTTTACATTTTTAAAAAAAAGTTTAACTCCCAGGGTGATACTTGTAAATTGCTTGTGATGAGTAGCTTAATGCCAGTATTCTGAAACTTAGGAAATGACCATTTGTCATGTATGTCTTGCAGTTATATCTGACTTTTGGGTTTTCAGTCTGTCACAGGACCTCTTTACTTTATTGGGCATGAGAAATTTCTACCAACTTGGCCTACCTGTTGGTTCTTTGGCATTGGCTTATAGGTTTTTTTTTTTTAAGACCCTTAGGCACTCTCAATCTTGGTATACTAGAAATTGTGTGATTAGCACAATTATGTCTCCTTGGCTAAGGTAATACAGTCAGCAATAACAATAGGATCAAGTACAGCCCAGAAAACGACAAACTAGTAACTATTAATTTGCCACCTTTAACCATATGAATTAGGTTTGTGGTTGTATAAAAAAGAAATCTAGCATGAACTAGAAAGTTGTATACAATAAATATGGTGATTTTGCCCTTAGGGGAGAAAATTTAAGAGGGCTTGGGGGACAATAGATAAAAGGAGAAGAGATTAGAAGCTAGGTTGGAGGGCTAAGGAAGATCATACAGACTTTGGGAGATTGGTGAAGAAGACAGGAAGAAAAGAGAAAGGAAGAAACAAAAACTAGAACAGAACAACAGCAAGAAGACCAACAACAGTGAAAACCAGAAACTGTGTTCAATACAGAAAAAATAAAACAAATCAAGAAGGAAAGAAAAAACAAAAATAATAGGAAAAAAATGTCCAATTCAAGGTATGTCTCTGCTGTCACTGGTAGACAGTGTATGTAGATAGAGTGCAGAGATGAACCGATTAATCTCAGCAAGCCAGTATAGTTTTACAGAGGGGCAGTGGGTAATCCTAGCTGGCTTGTACCTTTAGTTCCACTGAAGTCCAGGCTGGTTTCTGGGTATGAGGCTTTTCGAACCTGCAACAGTCCATGTGCCTCCTGTCAGTTTGAACTTGACTCCCTACCAATTTGAACTCCACTCCCTAACTTCCCACTGATTTCAGCTTTGTACCCTCACTGAGGCACTACAAGCCACTAGATGGAGTCAGCCCATAGCTATGAGTTCTGAGCTCAGTTGGCCTCTCTCCAAAATGGCTACTGGCCAATTACTATCTCCTAGGTGACATCTGAACCTGAATAATTCATCAGCCACTGCAGTTCACTGCGTTCACTGCTGCATTCTATTGTGACTTCATTCCATTGAGGGCCTCTGGGGTCACCAGTAGTTGCTGTGCGTCTTCATGTTTGACTCATCATTCTTGTGCTGTGAGTTCAGCTCTGAGAGAGAGTGCTGGTTGTTATCTCCCTCTTCTTCCTTGAGGTCTCATGTATTCTCCCTGTGGACTTCAATTCTCAATTCAGTGCCTTCCTCGGTCGCAGAGGCCCACTTCCCTCCTTATCTTCCTTCTTCTCACACCATTACATTCCAATCAGAACTTCAAATCTTGGAAAAGCTTTTTCTCTGCGGCTCACCACTCCACCATCTTCCTGGTGTCCTGTATCACATCCTGAATCCTCCAAGGAGCATACCATAGTGGGGACAAGTGTAATAGCCTGAGGGACGGAGATAGTGCTGGTAAAGCCAGACTCCTAGGATTTTTTTTTTTTTTGAGACAGGGTCTCGCTTTGCAGTTCAGGCTGGCTCTGAGTTCACTACATAGTCCAGGCAAGCCTGGAATTCAGCAATCCTCCTGTCTCTGCCTCCTGAGCACTGGGATTACAGGCGTGAGCCACCATGCCTGGCACTGTGGTATGTGGTATTGATTGCTGGTGGGTGTGAGTCTCCACGCCCAGTATCGTATGTGGTTACCGGGGATTGAACTCAGGACCTTGCGCTTGCGAGGCAGGTGCTGGAACCACTGAGCTAACCCTCCGGCCCCTAGGATATTTTCTTTCTTCCATCTAGAAAAATAAACTTTCTGAGGGGTTCTGGTGAAGCCATGAATGGGAACAAAGATATAGAAAGGGAAACGGGCAATCCCTTACCTATATCATCCTCCCAAATAGTAGGGAGTGCGGTGTACCAGTGGCATCCCATTAACTATTTATTATTGGCAGGGCAAGACCCCCATTCTAGGAAAAGAGAGGCTAAACATGAGAAGAGCACCACCAGGGACCTACAGATCACGTCCCTGGAAACAGGAGGAAGATGTGTGACTAAACAGATGGTCCTAAGTGGGTGCTCTCCTGTCATTTCTCTGAAGACTAGAAAGATCTGACTTAGTGGGAAATCTTAAATATTGACCACAATCAAATGCAGGGGACAAGTCTCTAAATCAAGCCTGGGTACTGTGCCAGGTTCCACAAGCTGGAATGGGGAACTCATGGGACAGAAGTTTGGGATCTGAGTCATAGGGAAAAAAGAGAGTCAGTTAGGGCAGATAATTTCTGATGACATGCTAGGTGGAGATCCTCTGATGGGTGAACATAGAGAATCACAGTTTTTTCATAGTAGGAAGGTGACATATTCATTTTCTCATTTCTGAACGAGAAAATACCTAAAACTTAAAGAATAGGTTTATTTTGGCTCATAGTTTATAGAGGTTTCAGTCAATGGTCAACTGGCTCCAAGGCAGGATGGTGTGGCACAGGGGTATGGCAGAGGAGAATCATGGCCTATCGTCTAGGAAGCAGAATGTGAAGAAAGGGAAGCAGGAGAGAGATATGCCCTTCCAAGCTTCATCCCACGTGACCTGCCTCCTTTGATCAGGCTCCACCTCCCAACATCATTCAACTCTACACTCATCAGTGAATTAATCCACTGATGATTATCATATCCCCAGGATCTACTCACCTTTCAAAAGCCTCACCTATGAGTGGGTGAAACTTGGGCGGATGGGCATCTAGATATAAACTAGAACAGAAGGGAGAAGGCGTGAGAAGATAATGGCGGAAGGTGAAGGAGAGCACGGTGTCAGAAACATTGTTTCACTCTCTCCGGTTCCTAGATCAGTTGAAGTGGTCAGCTGTTGGGATAGAGAAACAAGACCACATGCAAAGCAGTTTACAGCAAGGAGGTGGGCTGAAGGAAACCGACACCCTCCAAGATTCCTACACAAGTTGGTAAACGGCCTAAAGGAAAGTGAGAAATTCATGTGGCTCCTTGCATGCAGACTAGACTAGAGGAGGAAGCTAACTGTGTGGACAGTCTGGCTATGCGGCATAGCAGCTATGTGGGGATGTTTTGATATGTTTTCTTGCTGGAGGGTCTGGTTTGGGTTTTTAATTCAATTTATTTAGTTTTCTTTTCTTTTTCCTCATTCATTTTCTTTAATTCTTAGTTCAGTATCATTACTTTTCTACATATATATATATATATTTTTTTTTTTTTGAGTAGGAAAGATCCTTTATTGGGGAGGACACAGGCATTCACGAGTCCATAATAAAACGGCTAACACCAGAGGGCCACGGCACCCTGTGCGGGGACACGCCAGGCTGCGCGGCTGTCCCCGCCTGGCAGTGCTGGGACCCCAGCTCTGGACACTGGAGGATGCACGTAGGCTCCGTGGGGACAGGAGGTGAGCGATGCTGTTCGAAAGCAATGAACATGATACTACCCGCTCTGAGCGCCGGTTAACAACGCGGGACACGTGCTGCAGCGTAAATAAAAACTCCAGGAAGGCAGACACATCGGCTCCTCTGAGGTTGGAAGAGGCGTGGAGCGGGTGGGAGGGCGGCCAGCGGGGCGGGCGGGCAGCGGGCAGCCTGGGTGTCCCCGCGGAAGTCCGGGCTGTCCTTCCGCGCCACCTCGCGGGGCGGGGCCGAGCTCTCGCCCTCCAGCCCCACCTGCTCCTGGTCCCTTTTCTTGGCGGCGTCCCTTTGTCCCATTGTTGACTAGGTAGCGTAGGACGTTTGTCTTTTCTGTCACAGTGATCTGCTCGGACGGGTGCCCGGCCGGGTAAGGTAGGCGGAGGGGCGGCGCTTCGAGGCCTTGCGCACGGAATCACCATGGAATCGACTAAAACTGCCCTCGTTGTATACAGGCAATCCTTTCGGAAAGTCTGCCATCTTCTGTTCCCTCCGTCGCCAGCTGAGGCCCCGCCACCACAGCCGCCTTCTCGGCCGCGGCGGCACAGCAACCTCTACTCATACTCTTTACTGTAAAATTTTTTGAAGTTTTTTTTTCCTATATTCTTTGTTCTGTTTTTCTTCTTTTCCCCTTCACAACCTTTTAATTTCTTTATTCTTGTCACCTCGTTATTCCTTATTTTACTATCCCCTGTCTTCCTTTACCTCTTCAGGTACTTGTATTTGTAAAAAGTGAAAAAAATTGTAAAATATGCCACCCGTGGTCTAACAGAATTGAGTTTAGAGAATTTAAACAAAATCACAAAAATATTAACATGTTCTGACAACCTCAGCTCTCCTCAATCTCTAATTCTACTTCCTTCTTTCTGCATCTTGTCTCCCATCCCGACAAATATCCTCTTAAAACCGCTCACCACAAACCCTTAACTCCAAGTACACAAGGTCTCCAACAGAGCCTACTCCCTGCTTTTAACCTACAAATATTTCTCCTACCAACCACTCCTACTGACTTATCCTCCTTGTTCTCCATTCCTCTTACTTTTCCCTTCATTTCTTTTCACATCATAGGCTAACTGCCAATAACAGAAGAGAAGAGACTGGAAGGGGTACCAATGAAGGGTAAAAGCGAAAATACAAAGGTTTTTTTTTTTTTTTTTTTGAGACAGAGTCTTGCTTTGTAGTTCAGGCTGGCCCTGAGCTCACTATGGAGCCCAGGCAAGCCTCGAACTCAGCAATCCTCCTGCCTTTGCCTCCCGAGTGCTGGGGTTACAGGCGTGAGTCACCACACCCAGCATTGTGGTGTGTGGTACTGACTGCTGGTTGTTGTGAGTCACCATACCCGCTATTGTTGTATATGGTTACTGGGGACTGAACCAGGGACCTTGTGCCTGCCAGGCAGACACTGGAACCACCGAGGTAATTCTCCGGCCCTCTGGTGATTTCTTTAGCTGTACAAAAAATTTTAATAAGATGAGATCCCAGATGTTGACTCTTTGCAGTCTAGGTTTTGTTCATGAAGTCATTGCCTACTCCTATGTCCTGAGGAACTCTACACAAACTTTCTTCTAGCAGGTTCAGTGTTTCTGTTTTGATATTTAGATCACTGATCAATTTGTATTTTAGTTCAGTGCATGGTAAGAAACATGTGTCTAGTTTTAGTCTTCAACATGTAGAAAGCTAGTTTTTCCAACACTATTTATTTTTTTCATTAAGTATATTGATACATTTTAAGTATACATTATGATTAAATTTGTCACTGTGAATTTGTACCTGTACATGGTATATTGGTTCTTTTTTGCCCCATCCCTCGTCCCTCCCTTTAACCCCTCCACCCCTCCCTACATATAAGGCTTTGTTTCCACTTTTTCCTTCTTTTCTCATTTTTTCTTTCCCCTACCCCTCCCTAGGTCCCATCCCCTTTGAACCTTTTCTTCCTATTTTACAATATGTATTATACATTTTACTCCTTATTTACACTTTCAGTTTCTCACAGTACATAAATAATTTGATATTTACACATGTACATCCTATTTATTTTGTTTAAGAATATGGCCTCAGGGGTGATCCATTTAGCTATAAATGTGTCTCTAGTTTATCATTATTTGTGGCTGAGTAGTATTCCATTCTAGAAAATACCCACCTCTTTCTTTATTCAGTCCACCAGTTGATAGGCATTTGGGCTGTTTCCAAGATTTAGCTATTATAAATTGTGTTGCTATAAATGTGGGTGCACATATATTGCTGTGATACGATGCTTTCACTTTTTTGGTGAACATATGCAGGACTGAAATAGCTGGGTTGAATGGAAACTTTAATCCTACTTTTTTGAGGAATGTCTATACTGATTTCCCAATCTACACTGCTACCAACAGTGGAGAAGGGTTCCCTTTCCCCCATGGCCCTACTAGCTTTTGTTATTGGTTGATTTGCTGATAGCAGCCATTGTTTTTGGAATGAAGTGGGATCAGCATTGTTTTCATTTACATCTCTTGAATGACCACTGATGTCAAACGCTTTTCATATGTTTATTTTCCAGCATCACTTATTAAAGAGGCTATCTTTCTTCCAGGGAAACTGTTTGGCCCCTTTGTCAAAGAAAAGTTGGCTGAGTGTGTGTGGGCCTTTTCTGCCTCTTCTGGTCTGTTTCATTGGTCCTCAGGTCTGGTTTTATTTTTTTGGTCAGTACCATGCTGTCTTTTTTTTTTTTTTTAATCATAGTAGCTCTGTACTATAATTTCAAGTCAGGGATTTTAATGCCACTCATTGCCTTGCCTTTGTTGCCCAGAATTGGTTTTGGTATTCTGTTTCTTCTGGTTGGAAATGAATTTTTTTTTAATCTAGTTGATCTGACCATCTGTGACAGTGGGGTATTGAGGTACCCCATTACAATTGTATTAGTGCTTATTTGATTTTTCATTCCCAGTAATATTTGTTTTACATAGTTGGGTACAGTGGTATGTAGGGCATATATATTTATTATTGTTATCTCTTCCTTTTGAACTGTTCCTTTCACAAGGATATAGTGACTTCTTTGTCTCTCTTAATAAAGTTTGGCTTACAGTCCACTCTGTCTGGAAATAGGCTAGCCATCCCTGCCTTTTTCTGGGTTCCTGTCAATGCAATATTGTTTTCCATCCTTTGACTTTTAGTGTATGAATTTCTTTTTGAATTAAGTGTGTTCCTTATATGCAGCAGAATATTATTGGATCTTGCTTCTTCCTTCTTTTCTTCCTCTTCCTTTCCTCCTCCATCTCCTCCTCCTCCTCCTTCTTCACAGTACTGAGGATCAAACTCAGGACTTTGTGCCTGCCAGGCAGTCACAGCAGCACTGAGCTATATCCCTAGCCCAACTTTTTGTTTCCTGGTACCCGTGATTGAACTTGGGACCTTGTGCTTGCTAGGCAAATGTGGCATCACTGAGCTACATCCCTGGCCCTTGGATCTTACTTTTTATTTTAATTACAAATTAAGAATGTATTTGAAAAGTTTTCATTTTTACAAATAAAGTTTTAAAAAACACGAGTTTCCAAAACCAGTAATTCTGTTACATCCTATCTAATTGCTCAGTTGTGTTCTATAAACTCCAAGTAAGTTAAAAATATATATATATTTTTTGAGGTCTTATAGAACAAAAAGAAAACCACATTAATCATTAAATAGTTTTGGATTTTCTTTATTCCTCCCAAGTTGAATTCACATATATAAAAACTCATGTCCGTTTACATTCTGAATCTCAAATCTTCAACAGCCAAGTAATTATGCAGTTTGTTATATATAAAGTATATATTTCATATTTACTTGCCATAGAAAGCAGAGTGGAGAATAATTACTGTGATGTTTAAGAAAATGCTTCTGAAAAATGTTAATTAGGTACTTCCCTGTTTTTAAAGCTTTTTAGATATAAATCTTTTTGAAAGGTTTTTTTTTTTTTTGAGAGAGAGAGGTCTATTTTGTAGTGCAGGCTGGCCTTGAGCTCATTATGCAGCCCAGGCAAGCCTTGAACTCAGCAATCCTCCTGCCTCTGCCTCCTGGGTGCTGGGATTACACGCATGAGGTACCACACCTGGCCCAAAGGTTATTTTTGAAGGGATATGAGGTGACTAGTTTATTTCAGATTTAGCGAAACATAATTTGCTAGTAATCTCAAAAATCCAAGCTAGGAGAGGGTCATTTTCTTTCTTTGTTCTCCATGGGGTCAATTTCATTCTTAAGGAAGGCCTGATGCAGTGGGAGATACATTTCATGAACTTTTAGTACAATTCTGTGAACTGTCAACTAAAGACACCACCTCTGATATGGATGGTTTCATTCATTCCATGTTCTACCAACTTTATATCATTTAGATCATCTTTTATAATGCTAATCAAGTGGCTAAGACCTTCCTGTTGTTTCAAATGCTGCTTGCTTTCTCATAACAGATTGTTGTCATCATGGGGCTGCACATGGGAGGGTGAGGCGCAGAGTCACACATGTACACCAGACTCTGGGGAAGTTTCTGGAATGATTTTGTTTAATGAATGCAGTGTAGCACATTATATAGCACAAGTGGTGGGAGGGGTTTGCACAGTGGCTGTTGGGATTGGTCTATGGTTGTCAAAGGAGGGGCCTAATGTTGGGGAGGACCAGGCAATCTCTGGTCATGGCGTGCCCTTTAGCTCAAAACTCGCTTAGGTCTCAATTTAGTTTGTAGAGAGCCAAGGGCTCTCTCAGAACCTAGGAGACTAGCATGTGGTGCAGTCGGCTCAGCCAGACCTGGATTTTGCCATCAACAGATCTGCGTCCATGCAACATCTTTCTTTAGATCTGACTGCTCCAAAATGGTTCTGCCTCTTGATTTGGGACATCAGTTCGTTTAGTCAGCCCTTGAACTGAGTAGGTACATTTTATTCTGACTGAATTGTATCTAGCTGAACTCACAACTGCTCTTCATTAGCTTGAATGACATAACCACTCTTCCTTTGAATTTCCTGTTTGATTAGAACCTGTAAAGTTCTATTGGAAAGATTCATGAGTTTCCTCCTGTATTGCGCAATTTTGGCTGTACTTGTAGTTTGATTCTTTTGTAGCTCACTGATACCTTCAGATATGATATCTAATCTGGTCTGAGGTTGCTTAGTCATCTGATCTTGAACTTGTCTTTGAAGAAGTTCTTTAAAACCCACCATGGGTATAAGAATTAACTTTTCAGAATCAGGGTTATCTACCTTGGCTTGTTCCCAAATAATAGGATCAATACCAGCAGTAGGATTCTGTAAAAGCTGCTTGATCTGTGCAGGAGAAAGTTCTGTTCTAGTCATAAGAAAGGGTTATACCAAGTTGCTGTAGTTGTTTTGATATTGGCTTGTTCTAAATGGGCATACAGTGTTGTAGCTGGAACTCTTCTTGAGGTACCATTTGGAGAATACTCAACAATAAATGACAATAAATGACAACTTCGGTCTGATCATCTGGCAATGTTTTAATACCCTCTACATTTACAGCAAGGGTCTGAATTCCTGCCAAAATTTTATGCAATGATTCTACCAACTGCTGTTGCTGGCTTCAAATAGCTGTTTCTTTTTCATTGAAAACTAAAACCACTCGTCCATCTTCATCTTTATTACTGGGCATACAACTATAACCTACAGCTAGATTGTTGCTGTTGCTGCTGCTGTGTATTAAATCCTCCAAATCCCAGTCTAGTTAAAAAAAAAAATACCTAAATCAGTACTAGTTCCCATAATCAAGCAAAAATTTGTACCAAATCCAAAATCTTTGTTCTGACTACCACCAAAGAGTCCAGTAGTGCCCATGTTAGTTGGGGCAGAAAAGCTGAATGCAGAAGGTGCAGTTATAGATGTTGTCCCAAATCCTTCAAACCCACCTGCAGGTGCTACAGTGGTGCCTGAAGTACCTGAGGGAGTCCCAAAATTGAAGACCTTGTGGTGGGAGTGGGAGGATCAAGCACTGCTCTCATGACACGATGCTCAGCCCTTGGATCTTACGTCTTCATCCATGCTGCCAACCTATTCCTTTTGATCAATGAATTGAGACCATTAACACTGATGGTTATAACTGATATGTATTTACTTATCCTTTTCATGATATTTTCCTGTTATTGGCTTTCCCCATTTAATTTCTTGCCCTTTCTGATGGAAACGGAATTATAATCTTCATTGTTTCTTTATATGTTACCCTTTAGAATATTTTGAAGTGCTTGTTTAGCATTCATGAAGTTTCTTAAGTGTTCTTTGTCATGGAAGTATATTATTTCTCCATCAATTTTTAAAGACAGTTTTACAGAAATGATCAATCTCAGTTAGAGGTTGATTTGTTTCATGGTTTGAAATATTTCATTCCTGGCTCTCCTTGACTTAAGAGGTTGTATTCCTTTATAGGTGATATTTATTTTCTCCAACAACTTTGGGTATTTTGTTCTTGTGTTGGACTTCTGGAATCTTTACTGTTACATACCTAGGTATAATTTTTTTTTATTGTGGCTAGTTGGAGTTATATATGCCTCACTTACCTGCATGTAAAATTCTTTTTTCCTGTTTGGGAAGTTTCCATGCTTACTTCTGTGAATAATTTCTTAATGTATTTTCTGTTATCTCCTTCATTAAAAAAATAAAATGGAGTATTACTCAGCCATAAAGAATGATAAGATAAATGGATGCACATTGAGGCCATACTCATAAGTGAAATAAATAGGACCCACATGTATCTCCTTCCTTGAGTCCAATCAATCCTAAATTGTTCTTTTTTGCATCATATAGTAGCTGTTGGACTTATTTCTCATGGTCCCTCGCTGTTTTTAAATATTTTTTCTAGCAGATGGAAAAACTCCAATGAAAGTTTGAAAAATAGTATAAATGAATGCAAAGACTGAGTATCAGACCTAGAAGACAGGATTGCAGCCACTGAATAGGGAAGGAATAATTTATAGAAAAAAGCAAGGGACCATGAGAAATCAATCCAGCATCTGCCAGATGATGCAAAGAAGAATAATATAAAATGGAAGGCAGTTAAGAAACAGGAGACAGTGCAAAAGATAAAACAAAACAAAACAAAAAATTTACAAATGTAATGACAGAAAACTTCACAGGAAAAGGAAAAGAATTTGACATACAGATAAGTGAGATATATAGGGCTCCAACTGGTCATGATGTAAGAAAATCTACACCTAAGCATATAATAAGCATGAGTCCAGAAAACCAACAGAACAAAATCTTGAAAGCAGTCAGAGAAAAGAAACAAATCACATTTGAAGGATATCCCAGCAGAATCACAGCAGACTTCTCAAATGCAAACACTCAGGTCAAGGAGAGAATGGAGTTATTTCAAACCCTAAAAGAAAACAACCTCGAACCTAGATTGATGCATTCTCCAAAACTATTCTTCAAAATTGATGGGGAAATAAAATACTTCCATGACAAAGAACACCTTGGAAACTCACAAATGTAAAACCTGCACTCCAAAAAATTATAAACAATATTCTAGAAAAAGACAATGAGTAACACAAAGCCACAAGACCTAGCAGAGTGAAATCATTGGGCAAGGCAAAGAACTGAATGGAAAGGGGGAAAAGCAAAGAATAAAAGAGCCAAGAAAAGGAAAACATCATGACAGGGCTAAATTAGTGCATATCAGTTACGATCATTAAGGTCAAAGCCCTCAATGAGACAATTAAAAGACACAGACCGGCAAAATGGATTAAGAAGCAAGTTCCAACAATATGTTGTGTACAAGAAACACAGCTAATTCATACAGAAATCCATAGACTAAAAGAAAAAGGATGGAAAACAATTTTCCATGTGATAGGAAACTGCAAAAAAGCAGGAGTGGCTATCTTATTTGTAGACAAAATACATTTAAAAACAAAACTAATTTAGAGAGACAAAGAGGAACACTATATCCTTTTACAGGGAACAATCCAAGAGAAAGAGATGACATTCATAAATATGTATGCACTAAATTCTAGTGCATCCAAGTATATAAAACAATTATTGATGGACATGAAAAGCCAGATAAGCACTAATACAATAGTAGTAAGGGACTTCAATACCCCACTGTCACAACTAGAGAGATTGACTGGACAAAAAATCAGTAACGAAATATATGAACTGAATCAAACTTTTGAACAAATGGCCTTAATAGATGTCTACATTCCACCCTAAAAAACCAGAATATACATTCTTCTCAGCTGTTCATGGGTCATTCTTCAAAATAGACTGCATGCTAGTTCATAGCACATGTTTAAGTAAATGCAAAAGAATTGAAGTTATCCTTTGTATGCTAACAGACCACAGTGCCTTGCAATTGGAGCTCAACAGCCAAAGAAATTCCAAGAACCTCAAAAACACATGAAAATTGAATAACACTGTCCTGAATAACCAATGGGTTATGGAAGAAATTAAAGTTTCTATAATTAAATGATGATGCCAATACAACATACAGGAATTTATAGGGCACAATGAAAGCAGTTCTACAAGGAAAATTCATAGCAGTGAATGCCCATACTAAGAAAATAGCAAGCTCAAATAAACTACCTAATGCTGAACCTCAAACTACTAGAAAAAGAGGTGCAAGATAAACCAAAGCTCATACAAGGGAGGAAATTATAAGGATCAGAGCAGAAATTAATGCAATGGAAACTAAGAGAATGATGCAAAGTCAATGAATCAAATAACCGTTTTTTTTAAAGAATAAATAAAACTGACAAACCCTTAGCCAACCTTATCAAAAAAAGGAAGTAAACACTGAAATCCATGCAATTAGGAATAATAAGGGGGAAATCACCACAGATCCAGCAGAAATGCAGAGGATAGTAAACACCTACTTTGAGAACTTGTTCTCCAATAAGATGGAAAACAGAAGAAATGGATAGATTCTTAGATACATATGAACTTCAAAGTTGGATGAAGGAGTTATAAAAATGCTAAACACCCAAATATCAATATCTGCAACTGAAAATGTAATTAAAGGGCCAGAGATTTAGCTCAGTGGTTCTGGCGCCTGCCTCGCAAGTGCAAGGTCCTGAGTTCAATCCCCAGTAACCACATACAATGCTGGGCGTGGTGGCTCACGCCTATAATCCCAGCACTCGGGAGGCAGAGGCAGGAGGATTGCTGAGTTTGAGGCTTGCCTGGACTACATAGTGAGCTCAGAGCCAGCCTGAACTACAAAGCAAGACCCTGTCTCAAAAAGGAAAAAAAAAATTTTACACTCCACCTTGAGAATTTGTACCAGTATATGATATAAGTTCATTCTCATTTTCCCCCTTCCTCTACCCACCCTACCACCCCTGCCCCTATATACACAAATTTGTTTCCTTTTTTAACCATCAATTTTTTCTTTCCTCTCATTATTTACCCCTAAACCCCATTTCCCTTTGAATATTTACTATTTCAAGGTTTTGTTCATAAAGTCTTTCCTTAATCCAGTGTCTCTAAGAGTTCTACCTAACCTGTTTTGCAGGAAGTTTAATGTTTCTGTTTTAATATTTAGGTCTCTAATCCACTTTGATTTTAATTTAGTACATTGTGAAAGAGATAGATCTAGTTTTAGTCTTTGGCAAGTTAAAGCCCAGTTTTTCCAATACTATTTGTTAAAGAGGCTATCTTTCCTCCATTGAGGATATTTGGCTCCTTTATCAAAGATAAGGCTGCATAGTGTATCTGCAGTTGATTCTGTATCTTCTAATCCATTTCATTGGTCCTTGGGTCTGTTATTTGCCAGTACCATGCAGTTTTTATCACAGTGGCTTTGTAGTATAGTTTTAAGTTGGGGATTGTGATACTTCAGGGGAGAGTATTTAAAAGGGTTTGGGAGAAAAATACAGAAATATAACCAGAGGAAGAGGTTAGAAGCAAGGCTGAAGGACAAAAGAAGGTTATGCAAACTGGAAAACTGGTATAGAGACAAGAGGGAAAGAGAGGAGGAAGAAATACAAACAAGAGCAGAACAGAACAAAAAGAACCAAAAAAATTTTAGAATCAGTGTTTACACTCGTAAAAACAAGAATGATCAAGAAAAAGTCAGAAATTTAAAAAGAAGAAAACAAGAAAAATAAGTTCACCTCAAGTCACATCTCTACTATCAGTGGCAGACAGAGCCCAGATCCATGATGAGTAATCCCAGCAGGGCAGCCATAGATTTATGGTGGAGTAGTGGATTTTCCTGGCAAGCCTACATCTTTTGTTCTACTGAAGTTCAGGCTGGTTGTGGGTTGTGAGGCTGGGATCCAGATACTCTGTGTTTCTCCAGCCAGCTGGAACCTGGCTTCACGCAAAGGAATTTGGCTCTTGACCTCCTACTGATTTAACTCAACAGCCTGTTCCTGACTCTGGAAGCCAGCAGATGGAGCCAGTGCACAGTTTCACTGAGTTCTAAATCCAGCTGGCCCCTCTCCAAAATGGCAACAAGCCTATTGTCCTCCTGCAGGGTGTCTGAACCAGATTAACTCAACAGCCACTGTAGTCTGCTATATCCACTGCCCCTTTCCAGTGGCACATTTCTCTGTAGAGGTCTCTCAGGTCATCAGTAGTCACAGTGCATCTAAAAGTTTGAGTCATCTCTCCCAAGCAGAGTTAGCGCTTGGGAGAAGGGACTGCTTGCTACCTCCTCCTTCTTTGTTGGAGCCTTTCTATGGGCTTCAGTTTTCACTTTAGCTCCTTTTTGTGTTCCAGGAACCCACTTTCCTCCTTATTATCTTCTTCACATTACCATATTCCAGCAGCTGAATGCCAAATTTTGGAGTGGCTGTCTATCTCTTGTTCACCACTCTGCTATCTTCCTAGGTGTCCTCTGACATATTTTTCTTGACCAATGAAAGACTCCCAGTTCATTATATACAGACAATAATATGCATTGCTTTTGTAAAACCAGTGTTGACATCATTTTCATCAGCTGGTAAGTTGGGTAGAAGTATGTCCTTAAGTCTAATGAAATTTATCTATAAACCAACTGAAGTTGTTGTCTTAGTTGCTTTTCTCTCATTGCCGAGACACCCAAAGTTAAAGGGAGAAGGATAATACTTGGCTTACAGTTTGTAGAGGTTTCAGTGCATAATTTGTGGCTCCAATTCAGAGTCGCACATGCCAGAGGAGTGGCACAGAGAAGAAACTGTTCTTGTTGCCCATGTGGTTGAAAAAGCAACAAGTGATCTTAACAGCCTCTTTCTGTTCCTTTTATTTTATTTATACTACTTAAAGTGGGTAGTACTCACAACCTTAATCTTACTGCCTCAAACCTAGCCCCACCATGAATCAATCACACGTTTCGGATTTAGCCACCTTTGAAAAAGCCTCAGGCTTTGGGGAAGACATCTAAACACAAGCCATAACAGTTGTAGACATAAATATTTTAAAAATAAAAAAAGCAAAAAGAAGAAAAATTGTTGAGCTTAAACTAGATAGCTATAGATGCTGTAAGTAGTCACAAATTAAACAAAAGACAGGCACTCATAAGACTTTTTTATTGCAGAACTGTGATCAAACTCAGGACCTTGTGCTTGCAGGGTAGGTGTGATGTCACTGAGCTATATCCCTAGTCTGACAATTGTTAACAGACCAGAGTGCATTCAGACGTATTTGCTCAAGTTAAATTATAATACCCAGGGCCGGAGGGTTAGCTCAGTGGTTCCGGCGCCTGCCTCGCAAGCGTAAGGACCTGAGTTCGATCCCCGGTTACCACATATAATGCTGGGTGTGGTGGCTCACGCCTGTAATCCCAGCACTCGGGAGGCAGAGATGGGAGGATTGCTGAGTTCGCGGCGGCTTGCCTGGGCACCATAGTGAGCTCAGGGCCAGCCTG
>PVIC010041136.1:0-16227 GCA_004025085.1 Thryonomys swinderianus
AAAACACTTCCGGTGTGACCATCAGATGGTTCCAGGGATGACTGGCAGGTACGACAGCCAACTGAGCAGGGAAGACCCACCCTGACTGTGGGTGGCATCATCGAATAGGCTTCTGCCTCTGGTACGGTGAAAGGGGAAGAAAGACACTGGCTGCACCGGAAGAGCTCCCTTCTGTTTGAGTGGGGGCATCTTTTTGGTGCTGTCCTTAAAACCTTTTAAAAGGCATATAACTCAATTTACCATGCCCATGGACAGCACAGTCTGGCTTCTCCAGCCTCTGACCCAGGAGTTCCAGTCCTTTGGCCTGTGACTGGCCTTACTTCCTTAATCCTTCTTAAGCCTCCAGTTTCTAGGATGAACCAGCTAGTGGGGCTCTTGGGTCTGTGGCACGCAGGCGGATTCTGTGGGCCCTCCTGCCTCTGACTTAAGCAATGCATATGCACAATTCTGTTTTTCCTGTCCTTCCAGAGAACACTACCCACCTGTGGCGGCAGGACCCTCTGGATCAGAATGCTACTAAAATCAGGGCAGGAGTTTTTCCACAGCCACCGTACAAGTCAGTCATGGACCTACTACAAACAGAAGAGAAACGTGAGTGTCATCCCTGGTAGGCTAAGCACTAGGGTCTGTCCTGGAGCTGTGTCCAGTTTTCTCCTGCTGAGTCAGTGGATGAGAGAACAGGCTGGGCTTGGTTCAGGTGGGATCCGGGACCACTGCTGGTAGGAGGTATTTCTGGACTCCTTGTCCCTTCATCAGAACACAACTGGCTTTGAGTGCAGTGATGATTATTCCACAGCCGCCTGCTGAGTTCATTGACTTCCCCTCTGCCCTGCTCTCACCTGTACATTGCAGAGAAGCTGACACTGGGAAGTGGTAGTTTTTGGCATAATCAGTCTCAGAGCTCATGACTTAGACCTTCTGGATGGACAGTCACCTCGATGTTGCCCAGGAGTCACGCACGCCTTGTAGTCTCTTTCTGAGTTAGCTGGGTGATCTGAGCTTGCCCATGTGATAGCCAGGGGACAGGAGCAGGCACAGCGCCAGCATTCACTCCAGGGAACATGCTCTGCGGTTGCTTCATTACCAGATACGGAGCCCACGACAATCTCTTTGAGGATCAACGTGATACTGAAAGATGCAGACTTCTCAGAGACAGTGACATCTGCCCACACAGCCTTCTAGCTAAACCGCCAGGTGCCTGTCACTGCACAGGTGAGTCCAGAAAAGAGCAAAATAACACCCCCCAAAACCCACAAAATCACGAGTGATTATGAAACGTTCCATGAGCAAGTATCCTTTGGAATTGTTATGAAGCCATAGACAAGCAGAGTCAGCAGTTAAACTGAGGGGAACATTTCCACTCCCGATGAAACATACAATAAATAAATTTTGTTTTTTTGAGACAGGGTCTCGCTTTGTAGTTCAGGCTGGTCCTGAGCTCACTATGGAGCCCAGGCAAGCCTCAAACTCAGCAGTCCTCCTGCCTCTGCCTCCCAAGTGCTGGGATGACAGGCGTGAGCCACCACGCCTGTCACAATAAATAATTTTGATACTGTCATGCTAACAAGAAACTTTAAAAAAGGTTTAAAATTGGATTTACTAATTAAAGGGTCTTCCACTGAATCTTAGGTTTGCTGTTCAAATTGCTGGAGCAGTGACACTTCAAAGATTTTCCAATACTTAATGCATGCCAAGAGCTCTTTTCAGACCCAGTGTCTCTGTAGCATTAATGATTAGCATTCGCTGAGTATTTGCTGTGTGGCAGCCTCTGCACTGAGTGTTGTACTTGGAATTCTCATGACTTCATACTGGACTTTGGTCAAAGAGAAGTGTGGAAATGTCAAGTGATGCTCCTCGCTGCACACAGCGAAACTGGCATACCTGGTGACAAGGATGGGGCAGAGCTGGCATCATAACAGCCCTCTTTGTCCACCTCAAACAGCGGCCATGCTCCCAATGTGGCACTCTGGTCAACAAGGCAGAAACAGGTCAGAAAATCACTGTACTATCGAGAGTCAAGATGCATAGACTTGCACATGGCAAAGAGAGTTAGCCTGTCCTCATCAGTATCTCTGGAGATGGACGGAAGGGCTCAGGAAGAGTGGGCATGAGAAGGACACAACAGGACTCTGTGCACCTCCCTCCTTTCCCAGTGACAAGCCTACCAAGAACGGGGTTGGTTCTGTGAAGCTAAATCAAAACCGTTCTCAAGAGAAGACCCCAAATTCTATCAGGTTCTCAGTCGTTCGGTTTGAACCTGGAAGTTTCTTCTAATTGTTCTTCTGATGAACTGTGCCACTACTCGCCCTTCTGTCCCTTACCAAATACCTCAAATAGTGTAACTTGAGACTAAACATGACCCAAAGGCATCGTGATTCAGCTACACCCTGCACTGGTTCCCCAGAAGGCCAAGCCCTTTAGCTATTGGAAAGCTTCCAGTACATGAGAGAAATTCCTCTGTGAAGACAGCTGCCGAGATGAGCTTCAGGTAGGGGCTGGAGGGGAGATCTCCCCCATCCCTGAACTCAACAAAGAACACGGCAGACAGAGTGGAAGAGAACGTGGAAGTTCAGTGTTTCAGAGACGGCCTCACTTCCTGGTAATAGGCTGAGATTGGCTGAGCAAATAAAAGTAGGGTGTGGTGGGGGACAGTGTGCTCCAGAATGGAAATGTGATGACAGGGAAACTGTGCAAAATATGTCTTCAGGGTATCATGCCTTCCAGTATCATCAAACAGAGGATGGTTACCCTCTGCGATGGCAGATCCCGGAGTGTGTGTTCCTGCAGGAAGAGTGAAAGGAAGAAAAGCTTGTTGGTGCTCAGCGTGGACTCAAGTGAGCACCCAGCACAAGGGCTGTTCAGCTGCTTTCATCCTTGGCAGAAGCGTGAAGGGCAGAGTCGGCACTGAAGGGAATCTCACCAGGACAGTGAGTGCACGACAGTGGAAATTGAAGAATGTTATTACTCTTATTATTTACCTTCTTGGTGGTGATGAGATTGAAGTCAGGGCTTTTGCACTCTCAGTCCTTCATTTATCTAGAGACAGGGTCTGCTAAGTTGCTCATTTGTTCAAACGGTGCTCAAACTTGTTATCTGTATTTCTCAGACTCCTGCAGTCCCGGGATGACAGTCCTGGTTCTCGGTATCTCTTCAGTACTTCCTTGGTAGACTTAGGTCTTTATCAGGTACATCTGTGTGCAGCGTACTCAACTGCCCATGATGCAGTGAGTATCCCCCAGACAGAGTGAGTTTGGCTGTAGGAGAAGAGGGCTGGAGTCCCTTTCCCGGATGGCATTCAAAGATGGGGGAAGAGAACAGACTCCCAAATACAGAGAGAAAGCCCATCGTAAAATGGAAAAATACTTATCAGGTCAGGAAAGCAATGGTGTGGAGAAGAAGCCTGGAAACTTCAGTAGATGAGAAGTTCAAGGGACTGTCCACTAACGCTAAAGAAAGGAGCGATGTTGAAAATATTGCAGCAGGTGTTAAAATTCATAAGGCCCAGAGAGAAGAACCTACACTAGAGCAGAAGGACTCTCGGGCTGGTGGAGGGAGAGAACAAGTGTGATTGACACAAAGATACATTAAGGAATTTGCCTGTAGAAGACGTGAACAAGGATTGGAGAAGGGAGGAGTGAATATTTAAATGGAAAAGGTAGAGGTAAAGAACGCAAGCAGAGGTTTGCACAGGAGTGTCAAAAATGAATTGTGAGGCAGAGACAAGAGGATTTCTGAGTTCGTGGCGGCTTGCCTGGGCACCATAGTGAGCTCAGGGCCAGCCTGAACTACAAAGCGAGACCCTGTCTCAAAAAGCAAAAAAAAAAAAAAAAAAAAAAAAGAATTGTGTCACTACGTGAATAGTGACCTTCTAGAGATGGGGTTACTCGACAGAGGAAAGTTTACCCTTCAGAAATCTTACAGAAGTGTGAGGATTTGTGCAGAGATGGAGGAGAAGAATAGAATAGAATAGGTGGGAAATTGGTAAACTAAATATCAGCCATTCCTAACTTCAGAAGGAAAAGAAGATCTAACTATGTATGTGATAGCTGTGGATGGAAACAAAATGAATGGTCTTAACTTTTGTGAAAACAGAGGAAAAATGTAAACACGTTAGTGTCTTGGGTCTAGTGAAGAAAGAAATCATAAATGACAGTGACTGGTAAGTCAGCACTTTTTTACAAACCTGTTACCCTGTCTCCTGGTTTACGGGAAACCATCCATATCTTGCTCAGTGCAGCATGATTACAAGTTGCAAAGTCTTTAGCTACTGAACAGTCAGAACGAAAGCCATAGTGCCCAGGTTGTCATAGCAGTGAATTAACGCTTGTGCTGCCCAGGACACAATGCAAAGTCCGCTCCTCACAGGCCAATTCAGAATAATCCGAAGGTCTGTAGAATCCCATTTCCCCACCAGGAATTATCTAACAAGGGAGGGATTAAAATCCACGTCTATAGAGTACTTTCATTTTATACACTTGTCTTTATAAACCATAAAATGAGAGGAATAGAAAGATTATATAACCAAACACCAATAATACAGGTTTTCTAATTAATTGCTCAATTAGTGAGTGCCTACCTTGAGCAAGTAATTATTGTGAACGCCACCAGCCTCTAGAAGCCCAGTGTGCTAACCATTGTGCTGTGGAGTCACCCAATAATGGTTTATTTTGGAGTGTTTCATGGTGACCAAGACAGAGCTGAATACTCTGAAATACCTACTGTAGCAAGTCATGTTCGTGAAGAAAAATAGCTGCCACCTTTAGTGAACAACTGATCATTCTTACAATATATGCTGTTTATCTATGGAGATGACTAAGTAAGGAGTCTCGAATTACATGTTTTCTAGTAATATAATTACCTCTCCAACCCAAGATATCATATGTGTGTTGGCAAGTTTAAAAGATTAAAACTGTCCTTCAATTTTGAGAGAAAGTATATCAACTTTTGCAGCTTTGGAAATCAAACTCCTATGAATTAAATTGTCATTTACACTAATTGATCACGATTCATTTTGTCAGTCTCTTAAAAATTGTTGTCACCTCTTACTTGAATCTGGCTTTGTGAATAAGACAAATGCTCAATATGGCTACACAATTTTAGTGCCATGTCAAAAGCTGCAGTGCTTAAAAAGCAGTCCTAGCACTCACCTTTGAGAAACTGAAAGGCAGTCTGGGAACATAGTGTAGGAAAGGGCAGTAGGGAAGCAGACACAGCCCCACCTCCAATACCTGGAGACAGCAGAGAAAAGAAGAAGTCCTCTGAGAACAATTAGCACCGACCTTGTATTGAAATATATGATATCTTGCAATTTGTTGCCACTAATCTAAGTGCATAACTATTTCTTCTCCAGTTTTAAAGTCACTGTGGCACTGAGGTCAGCAATCTGAGTGGAAATAAAGCTCTGGCCTCTTTCTAACCTGTGAGCTGAGCATTCTGTCTCACTCGGTTCTTCTGCAGTCTCCTGCTCTACAAAGCGGACTTAGTATTCACAGCTCCAGGAGGTGGAGAAGGGGACGATAGGGGCCACACTCAGCCCATCACAGAACACTAGTCTCTCTTCAGTTGAGGCAATTTCAGGAAAGTGGGGAATCTTGTGTTTACCCAAATCTCAAGACATTTTGAAAAACAGGTGGCTAGAATTAAACAGGTAAATTAGTAAAAGTCTAGTGTATAAGAAGTTTCACAACACCACGCAGGAAAATTTTACTCAATTACCAGGAATATTGATCTTCAGCTGCCTGCCAATTAGTTGTCACTAGCATAAGCACAATAAGAAAAGTAATCACAAACATAACATGAGCAACTCTTCTTGGATCCTATGGTAGGACCAAGAGTATAGGGCAGACAACTATCCTGCATTCAGTAAAGAAAGGCAAAGCTGGGAAGTGAGACTGAAAGACCCAAACAGAAGCAGCTACAGTGATAACCTGCTGGGAATCATCATTTTATGCGATTGTCACAATTGTCCTGAATTGCTGGAATCTGAGTATGGACCAGAATATGACCAAGGAATGCCGAGAGAATGGCTCCGTGGGGTGACCGTGTTATTACACAGCCTTTACAGAAATGCTCTGCTGAATTCTCACCAGGCGGAAAATCTTTCAGCTCTGGTAAAACCAAGGTGAACGGAATTGAGATCTACAGAGTTTTCCCGAATAAAAGCCTACCTTCAAGGAAGAGAACAAGAGTCCGGTCCACCTGGGTAAGGTCATTTACCTGATCGCTGGTTCTGCTAAGCTGCCCCTCCCCTCCAAGATCTTCCTGTGAAGGGCCAAAGATTGACAGAAATCCATCAACAACTTGAGTGGCAGCAATGAGTGAAAGGAGCACTGTCTGTCTCTAACTGTGCCCACGACACAGGAGTGGATTTCAGCGAGATGCTATGCAAGACAGAGCCTGTCTCCAAGCAGGACAATGTGGTTAAAAAGGAAACGAAAACACAGAGGAATCTGACGACTCTGGCACCTGCACCTCCATTTATAGGGAAACGCAACTTAATCTCTAGCCAGATTATGATACATCCTCCAAATAAGGCCCATTACCTCATTTCCTATTACTATATACACCACGTCCGGATTTAAATTAAAATTACAAGCATGACAAATGACAAGGAAAACTCCACAGCTGAAAGAGGCAAGCAACTTTAAAAGCTACATTCAGACATGACACATTTGGTAATTATCAGACAGGGAAATTAAAGTAACTATGAAGTATGCTAAATGAGCTCATGCAGTTGGTAACATATAAACACGTGTATAATTGGGAGACAGGAAAATTCCAAGGAGGACTTAAAAGACAATATCCGAAATAAAAGTAAACACTCTGAATGAAATAGCAAATATATAGTATTAAATATATATATATATTTACATGTAATATATAAAAATATAAATATATAATTCATAAATATAAAATATAAAATATAAATATATTTTATAATATATTTATATTTTATAAATATTTATATTTTATATATTTTAATATATAATATATATTATATTAATATATAATATATTTTAATATTAAATATAAGTTTAATATTAAATATATGTATATATTTTATATCATATATATTTTTTTTTCTCTTTTTCTTAATCAGAAGACTGAACATAGCCAAAGGAGGTATCATTGACCCAAGGGAAAGTCCACTGAAACATCTAAAACTGAAAAGACAGATAAGAACAAGAAAGGAAGCCTCCTCCAGGGCTGCAGGGCTGTCTCACCACACAGCACACACATAACTGACATAACAGAAGGCAAGAAAAAAAGAAGTATTAAAGCCAAAATGTCTGAGAAACTTTCAGAGTTACTGGTAGATCTCAAACTAGCCTAGAAGGCTTGAAGAATTTCACCCAGAGAAAAAGACAGAATAACTACATCTAACTATGGTATAGTCCCATAACAGAACACCAAACACACAGAGCAAATCTTGTAATGAAGTCAGAGGTGAAAAAGAAAACTTACATGTAGAGGAATTCAGATAGGATGTGTAGTACACTTAGCAGTAAAAACACCAGAAGAGAGTAAGGTAGGTTGCTGAAAATATTGAAATAAAAATACAAACCTAGATTTCTACACCAAGTAAAATTATATATAAGAAATTAAAGATAAATTAGGAATTTCTAAAAAGAATTAGATTTATCTCTAGAAACATTTCTGTGAAAGAAATACAGTAAAGTTTGCAGGGAGAATGATTTAAATTAGAAACTACATCTACCTAAATAAGAGGAATATTACAGAAGAAGTAACTAAAAATTAAAATAATTTTAAATTGTTATATTTTTAATTTATAACATAATTGCTGACATAATGGTAGGAATATAGTTTGGAGCGGTTATTAAATGTAAGTTAGATAAATAATAACAAGGGCCGGAGGGTTAGCTCAGTGGTTCCGGTGCCTGCCTTGCAAGCTCAAGAACCTGAGTTCGATCCCCGGTAACCACGTATAGTGCTGGGCGTGGAGACACGCCTACCAACAATCAACATCGCATACTAAAATGCCGGGCGTGGTGGCTCACGCCTGTAATCCCAGCACTCGGGAGGCAGAGACAGGAGGATTGCTGAGTTCACGGCAGCTTGCCTGGGCACCATAGTGAGCTCAGGGCCAGCCTGAACTACAAAGCGAGACCCTGTCTCCAAAAACCAAAAATAAATAAATAAATAAATAAATAAATAATAACAAGTCATGTATGTAAGAAGGGGAGAATTTGATATCATATCATAACTTATTCTTCACATGATCTGGTACATTTTTATTTTAAGGTGGTAGAAATTAGCTTGCTTACTTGAAATCACTTGTTAAATTTTTATTAGTGAATATTTGCTGTACATAATATTTATATTTCTTAAGGAGAGTTGATATGTGTACATAGCACTATTTTTTGCTAGCAGAAAATATGCTAGCAGAAGGGATAAAGTAGAATCTTAAAATTCTCAAGAAAGTCAGAGAAAGCAGATAAAGTAGAGGTAGAGAAAAGCAAAATGCATTACATTGAAAAGACACTAATCTTGATTATTTAGTCATTTATATCAATAGTTCTAATGCCTATCATTTAAATGTATAGAGCCTGTCAGCTATACATTTGAATTATATATTATCTACACAACAGATTCATGCAGAAGGACATATTTGATGGGTATATGACTTGATTAAAATTTAAATTCATATTTTATGAAATAAAATGTAACAGAAATACTATGGTTTGATAAAAGATATTGAAAACGAAAAAGGTGTCTCTACAGGGGACGTTGTTCCTTCAAAATGTAATTAATTACTTGCTGAAAGTAACAGACATAACTAAGCGTTAGAGATGGAAGCAGGAATAAATTCGTTGACACACCTACTAGACATGGCAGCATCAAACTAGTGATCAGAACCGAAATATGGTGTGTAAACAGACACATGCTCAGGAATAATTAGAGCATAAAGCTGGAAATGATAGTACCAGAGTGAAAAGGAAGAAGAAAAGCCATATTGTAAGTTTGTGCGAGCAGGAACCACTTCAGAATTGTTAGCACTGGTGGAGACATGGCGGGAGAGGACGGGAGTGGAGCCCAGACCCCAGAGCTGCTCAGGCCACTGCGAGGAGCGAAGCGTGGCTGGAAAGGGGCCGCAAGTGCTGCTGGGAAAACTGGGGGCCACGTGAGCACCCCAGGGAGCCACGTGCACAAGTCTGAGGCGGCCGGTGAGAGGATCCCTTGAGAAGGCACCAGCGTCAGCTCTTGGAAAAGGTCTTGTGGCCTAGAGTGGGAAGGGTCAGGGGTGCGGGTGAGAAAGCATGAGCTGTGGAGCCGGCGCTGGGCTCGGGTGGGGGGCGCCCGCCGGGCACAGAACCACTCTGGCCTGTCCCTGCAAGCCCTGGGCACAGCGGACGCAGACCTTGGGCTGAGAGTGAGAGGACTCGCTCGCCCGAGGCTGTCCTGGGGGGAGCTGCGCTCAGCTGTGGTGCAGGAAGGAGAGGAAAGGCGAGAAGTCAACCGACTTGGAAGAAAAGGTGGTTTTAATTTTGAACATCCCGAGTAACTGACTAGGGGTCCACTAGAGATGTGGTTCCAAGATTCTGAGTTATCAGGGCCAGTGATACAACACACAGAAGATAATAAAACCATGCAATGTGTGTAAAATTATATGCTAATGTTTAGTTCTCCTACTCAGAAACTCAGAATGAGATTAGAGAAGAGCAGAGCGGTGAGAGAACTGAAAAAGAAAACAGAGACAGGAAAGCTTGACGTGCAAGAAAACTGTGTATGTTAAATGGTTCCGAGTTGTACAGGTCGGTGCAAAATGAAGGGGAAAATTGATTCTACTAATAATGTTGGGGAACAGTTCACCATTAACTTTGTTTCTGCTGAATGCTTAACGACAGCTACAGGAGTCTCTCCACCCTCCCACGGCTCCCTGGCTTTCCAGGGCTCTTCCTGTGTCACGTGTTAGTCACTGGCGAGAGTGCAGTACAGGCGCTGTTTGTGAGTCTAGTACCCTCTTCAGCGACAACAAAAATTTTCCCATAAGATATATGCTGAACTCTACCTACAAGTTGTAAGAGGTATTTGTCATTGAGAAGCTAGAGTAGAGACAACAAAAAATCAGAACAAATGAGACTGGAGGGAGCCGATTAGATTATAAGTTGTTGGAAGGATTACTGGTGAGAGGTTCTGTCTGCTCTAAAGATGGCGCAGGATTGTCTCCCATGGGGGTGCTCTTGTGTCATGTGACCTTGACACGTCTCCCTTCACCTGACCCAGACTGTGACCCACACAGGTTACTCTGGGTGGCTTTCTTTGCTGAGTTAGACATGCAGCAGCTTTCTCTGTGCTCACTAGGCAGCTCATTCTTTGAGTCCCGAGCAAGACGTCCCGGCTCTCCAAGGTCTCCATGCTGTCATGGCTCCCAGCTGCTCCCTGAGGACATGTGAGGACCTGTCCCTCAGAAGAGCTCCCCTTGATCCTGCTCGGCACGGGCCGCGGCCCACGGGAGCACAGCCCTCCTCGGAGGCTCCAGTGCCCCACAGTGAGGTTCCTCGCTGAGCTGAGACACCAGAGGCAACGCTGAGCCCTCGCTGTGGTCTCAGTCCTCCACGCCTCACTCTCAGGCTGTGAACACGCTCCCATCGGTTTTCCTGCCTCTGCTCTGTACTTTCGCCTGTGCTTACTCTCTTGTGAGCGAGGATGACCCTTCACTCCCCTTCCTGCCTCTCCTCACCCGTGTGAGCCCGGGCTGAGTCTGCAGAAGACGAGGAAGCCTCCTGCGGAATGAGTGGCTCCTTCAGAGGGAGGCCGTCAGGGGGAGGCTGCCCCGGGAGTCCCCAGATGGCGACTGGAAGTCCTGGGCACAGTGCGGGGCTGTGTCTCACTAAGTCCACAGGGGAGTTTTCAGCAAATCCCATCGTCGGCACCTTGACGAACGAGCATGTCCTGGACAAGGAGGTCTACACCCCAGTTGGAAGCAGAGAGGGATCTTCCATGAGTGCTGGGTCTCAGCCAGAGTGCTGGAGTCTGTTTGTAAGCTATCACAGCAGCTCATATTATATCACATCCTCCATACTATATTGAATTGCCTTGTTTTATGCTACACTGTATTATCTTATCTTCTACTCTTCCTATAAACTCTTCATCACATAGGTATATTTCAGGTAATCATATTTATATTACATTACACTGATATCTATTAATTCTTGAAATTTATCTTCACTATTTGACATTCCTATATTACTCCAATGCTCTGTTATAATTAAGAATTTAGATTATATATCCTATTTTTCCTTTCTTTTTTTTTTTTTTTTTTTTTGAGACAGGGTCTCCCTTTGTAGTTCAGGCTGGCCCTGAGCTCACTATGTAGCCCAGGCAAGCAATCAAACTCAGCAATCCTCCTGTCTATGCCTCCCAAGTGCTGGGATGACAGGCATGAGCCACTATGCCTGGCTAGTTTTCCTTTCTTATGTTATACATCCATATAATTTTATGCTATACATGATATATACTCACATATATGTTTCTGTTCAAATTATTGCTTGATTTCTCTCACCAGACTGATAAAGAAAATATATTTAAATGGTTGTGGTTTCTAAACTTGACATTTGGGTGATATCTTATCCACAAATAGTAACTGGAAACAGGATGTGGATAATTAAATAATAAATAAACTGTTGTAAATTTTGCTTTATTGTTTGAACTTGTAATGAGATCACATAAATTTTCTGAAAAATTTCTATTCTCTGGTTGCTTTTGACCTAAGTATTTTAAGTCTCATTTCCTTGATTTCAAAATGGGAATAAACATGTTTACTTCTTACCATATTTTACTGTGAATGTCAAATATAGAATCTATACAAAATACTTGGCATATTATGCAGTATAGAAAATAATTGGTCCTTTGTATATAGCCTTCATATTTCTCATGAATGCTGCTTAGTAAGTTTGAATATGATTTATATTATATGGCCTAAAACTCCAGTTGTTCAGAAAACAAAACTCTATTCACTATGTGGGTAATCATTTCATAAATCAAGATATGGATTATCACCTTGTACTTTCTTACTGCTGTACATTTCATATTGTTCCATTGTTTTGTGTGATACCCAATAGCACATTTCGCCTTTGAATTTCCAGATAAAGAATCCTTCTGCTTTTAACCCATCTTCATATGGCAGACTGCTTAATTTTTCCAAGCTCATCAATTAATTGCTCAATTTGGCAAATTTTTCAAGGCTCTGATCCCTTTCTCAAAGAAGGCTCTGGACGCCAACTGTGTGACTGCATCCCACGCCTGCTACATGCAGCAGTCACTGCTGCCTCTGTGCCCAACAATGGAACTTAAGGACCTGCAGACCCAGAGGGCTCACCTGGCTCATTATCTCAGAAGAATGTGTGAACCAACTAAGAAGTGACTCAGTGAGAGAAAGAACAAATTGCATGTATCCGCATCCATGTGTTTTGCACACTAAAACCAGAGAACAAAAGAAGAAGAAAGCAAAGTTGGAAGTTATAATAAAATACTTTAAGTAGTTAATATAATGCATAGAAGTACACACCTAAAATACACATATGGAATTTGAAATAAATATTGAGCATCTAGTTTATTCATATCATGTGATTATGTCTATATAATCCTCAGTTATCATTTTCATGTAAAAATAGGAAAACATGAAAAATGAAATATGTGAATGATTCTCAATTTATACAAGAAGTTTAAATATTGTACAGTTAGTTACATGGGTGAACATTTCCATGTTAATTTTAAATATAAAATATAAAAATAAAAATAATAAAAGAGAAATTATTTTCATAATTAATGTAAAAAGCATTGTCTTTGGCTGTGATAGACTGACCACAAAGTCTTGGTGTTTTACTCCAATAAGACTACAAATCAAATGTATATAGGGGTGGGGAGGTGTGGGTGGGTAGGGATATGGGTAAAAATGAGAATTAACTTGTGTCATATATTGGTACAAATTCCCCCATGTTATGTGTGATTGTGAGATGTATATAAATTGTACCAATAAAGAATTCCATTTAAAAACAAAGGTTAGAAATCGAATGAAACACCTTATCTGTCTTTGTGTGTGTGTGTGTGTGTGTGTGTGTGTGTGCGCCCTTATTATATGTGCTTTGCTTGTTTTAAGTAAGAAAGATCAGATTGGAATTCTGGTGGAAACTTTCCAAATACTGGAAGCTTTACTTAACTGGACAGGCTTTGTGGTTATTTCCTATGGTAATTGTGTGTCATTCTGTAAGTTCTTGACTTTTGAATTGTTTATCTGTGTGCTAAGTGGAGCTCTTGTTTCTTTTTCTCACCAAGTGAGGTCTCACTGTATAACATGTGTCATATTTAGAATTTGCCCTGTTTTCTGCTTTCAGGAGACCTCAAACTCCAGTGAAGCTAAGGAAAAGAGGATCTGAGGGTAAGATGCACTTCCCATAGTCAGGGTGTGAGTCATCTGGCTGATGGGTAGCAAACAGTAGATCTTAGGGCTGACTCAGAATCACTAACCAGCATCTGCTATGACAACCCCACACACTCAATTAAAATACAGTGCTAACTAGATAGGTAATGCATGTGGCAGAGACTGAAAAATTAAAGTGGTTAGATGGTAGAGAACAGTATCATTCAAATTAAAAGGACACCAGGTCATAGGGATAAATTGATTATTTTTCCCTACTTAACTACTATGTAGCAATTAAAATAATACAAATGCTCCTACTAAGGATTCCTGAAGTGCCACTAAATCACTATGAGCCTTTAAGGAGGTGTACCAGGCACACCCTTGGCTTCAGCTTTAGACCATCATCTCCAAACAGTATCTTGATTTGATCCTTTCCCAAAAGTCATTGCCTGTTTCAGCATAATTTGCCATCTGGTGAGGGTGGAAAAGAGGAAACCCAGCAGTTCTGGCTCATTCGAATGTGACAGTTTTTCTCCTAATTTTCTCTACTCTCATTTATCACAAGGTGAGCTCAAGCCAAGAGGTACTTGAGATCATCTTTGTGCTTCCTTTGTGCCAGCTCTTAATATCACTTTCCAGATTTTTCTTTATGCCCCTCTGGGAAGTCTGCTCAGGGCATATTCAGTGCCTGCTTCCTCTGGCCAAGTCTCTTTTTGTGAATACTGTGTACAAAGCTGTCCTGACTTCTCTGCATCACCTTGTCATTGGGCAAATACCCCAAGTCTGGGTTGTGATGGCAGCACCTTTTTCCAGGAAACAAACTACTTTCCTGTTCACCTACAAGCTAAGTGACGTAAGAGAGCAGCAATCTTTAATTTCTTACTAATCAGACCCAGGCTCAGAGGAGTCACATTGTGCTGGTCCAGAAGGTAATGTTGTGGTTTGAATCAGAAATGTCTCCCCAAAATCTCAAGTATTCAAAGTTGAGCCTTTGGAAGGTGATTGGACCCACTGACCCTGCATACCTGAAGACACTTCTAGAAACTAGGCTTTTCATAAAAGATGGGTCTCTAGCGGGTGACCTGGAAGGCCGCATCTCCCTCCCTCCTCAGGTCCTCCATTGGCTCTATTTCCGAAACCACTGACCTAAGACGTTTTCTCTGTTGAACTATTGTACCATGTTCTTGTATCCTTGGAGTCAGCCAACTCTGATTGAATCTTCTCAAAACCAACAGGCAAAATAATCTCTCTTCCCTTAAGCTGTTACTGTCAGATATTTTGACCCACAGATGAGAAAAGGACTAAGATGGAGTTTGAAACTACCTAGGTCATTGCTGTAGTAATACCTGACCATATGAGAAGTGTTTCAACTTGGCTTATGGGAAATACTGGAAAAGGTTGCAGATGCTGGTTAGAAGATCCATGCAATGCTGCATTCCATTATTTAGTGGGATACTCAGAAGAGCTCAGAACAGGATACTACTCAAAATGCACACAGTAAAATTTTGACTAAGGAAGTTTCATTTGGGACCAAGGTCTCTGTTGGTAGTTGGACTGTAAACCATATGGACTATGATCTGCTAGAATTTTCCCCTTGTCCTGAGACTGTGTGAGAAATTGATATTAAGAGTGATAGACATAAATTTGGCAGAAGAAATACAAAGCAGCCCAAAATTTGGTCTGCGTCATGTATACTACCAGCAATTTTTATCTAAATCTGTAGTGAGAATTAGGACCAAATATTATAGCTAAATATGCAAAATGTTTGAAATTCTGCCAGAAAGGAAGTCCTGAAAAGCTGGGTAAAAGAGTATGGTTGTTGAAAGATCAGTGTTAACTCAAAGACAAGTACTTTGTGCTGGGCTAGGTGGCTCACACCTGTAATCCCAGCACTCTGGAGGCAATGGCAGGAGGATTGCTGAGTTTGAGACTTGCCTGGCTACATAATGAGCTCTGGGCCAGCCTGAACTACAAAGCCAGACCCTATCTCAAAAAAAAAAAAAAAACAACTGCTGGGCATGGTGGCTCATGCCTGTAATCCCAGCACTCGGGAGGCAGAGGCAGGAGGATTGCTGAGTTTGCGGCAGCTTGCCTGGGCTACATAGTGAGCTCAGCGCCAGCCTGAACTACAAAGCGAGACCCTGTCTCAAAAAAAAAAATACTAAAGAGAGAGACAGACAGAGACAGAGAGACAGAAAGAAAGAAAGAAAGAAAGAAAGAAAGAAAGAAAGAAAGAAAGAAAGAAAGAAAGAAGGAAGGAAGGAGAGAGAGAGAGAAGTACTTTGATCAGGACATTAGGAAAAATGACCTGTGGACCTCTGAAGAATCATCAAGACCTCACACTTCACTGGCTAAAGAGTGTAAAAGACTAAGGTAAACTCCTTTGAAAACTCTCCTTTGAGAAGAAAACTCTAGGGTGAAGAAAACTCTTGCTCCAAGAAAGTCTCATAGGATACTGGTTGCCAGAGATTTGGTTTATACTGCTCAGTCATTCAGGCCTTCAGAGGCCTCTGAATTAATGATCTCAGGGGGCCTGGCTACTGTTTGAGCTGTTAGTGGTCCTTGGTATCACACTCATGGTGATTATTTGATGCATGCAGAATACAGAAGTTTGTAGGTTCACAAAGGCTTCAACTTGGATCTCAGAAGAAGGCTTGAAACTTCAGGGATTGTGTCCATGATGTGGAAGTGGATGAAGCTATGAAAGTAAAGCCATTAAGTGGAGTGGAGATCACAGAAATTTGGAAAAACTAGGACCTTGGGGTTTCTTTTGAGAAAAGCCTCAGGCAGTAGGTAGATGCATCTGAAGAGAGACGTCATGAAGGCTGCAACTGGCACTCCTTCAG
>PVIC010041137.1:0-16368 GCA_004025085.1 Thryonomys swinderianus
CCCTAAACCCCATTTCCCATTGAATAATTTACTATTTCACAATATCTATCATGCATTCTAGAACACATTTACAACTTTACTTTCTCATACCAGAGAAAAAGATAAGATATTTACACATCTGTGACCTATTTATTTCACTTATGAGTTTGTCTCTGGAGTACTACTAACCACTAAATTCCTTATCATTTGTCCTCAGTCTGTTACTTCCATTAGATTATACAAAATGTCTCAGTTTGTTTATTCTCCTCTCTAGGTCAGTCTCTCTATCTGTCTATGTGTCTGTGTTGAAATTCTGGGACCAGCATAATAGCAAACATCTACTCTATAATTTCTATTTCCTGATATTTTCCTTTTTAAATGTTTATGTCTAAAAACATAAAAGTGGGGAAAAGTCTGTAACAGCAGACTGGACACCTAAGGAACACTCGCTCTGTCCGTGGGCTGGATCATTATCCTGATATCCATGATGGGGCCGTTGTCCAAGTCAAGCAAGCACATTACTTTATTTCCCATGAGACAAAACACCTACTCACACTCACTCTGTATTAATTTACATCAGAAAAATGAATTCTGTGAGACAAGGAAAAAAGAACCCATTTCTGGTTGATCAGAGTCTGTGGGTTAAAACAGTAAATCACTGAAAATGAATGTATTTGCTTTTTATTAGGGGCTTAATTATTAAATGATTACAGGAGTTACTTGGAAATTCTCTTTATGTTTTAGTCTACTGCTACATAGGACTTGATTCAGTTCCTGACATATTCAGATGGATATTCAGATCAGAAGTCATAGACTTCTGTTGGCTCGATCCAATTGAAATGGGTATTCAAAATAAGGTACATTAAAAAAAATGACTCAAAAGGCATCATATGTGCTAAAGATAAATGATGCAATTATCAAAATGTTCACTTGTTTAATTAAGAAAAATGTTTCATGTTAGAGCCATTTTTATTTTTTGAAATAAGGTCTCGTTTTGTAGTTCAGGCTGACCTTGAACTCACTGTGCTGCCCAGGCAAGCCTCAAACTCAGCAATACTCCTGCCCCTGCCTCTCAAACACTGGGACTACAAGCATGAGCCACCACGCCCAGCACTGTGGTGTGTGGTATTGATTGCTGGTAGGAGTGAGTCACCACCCCCGGCATCGTGTATGGTTACTGGGGACAGAACTGGGGGACCTTGAGCTTGCTAGGCCGGCGCCTTAATGACTGAGCCAAATCGTCAGCACTTAGAGCCATTTTTAAAAGTTGAACTGCCTCAAATTGTATTTTGCACAATTTTCTCTACTTTGGCAGAATATGATCTCTTTACTATTCCCATAGTTTTGTTTTCTCTAGAATATCATAAAATTAGAAACATGAAGGACATTTAAGAGGCACTTCATTCACTTAAGAGTATATATTTAGAATTCTCCCTGTCTTCTCATGGAGAAGTGAAATGTGCTTACACTTTCAAGTGACGAGCACAATAAGAAACATTGTGTTTGCTGTTATCTTAAAATTTCAAAGTTGAGTTATTCATTAGAATCTCAATAGCAGACACAATATTGTAGTAGAGGGTAATATGTTTCATTCTTTTTATACTCTTTGTATGCTTGCTCAAAATGTCTCATTTTCCCACTTTCCTATTGTAATTTCTTCTCATTGCTTTATAATTAACCCCTTTTCAACTCCCAGCAAGTAAATACCCTTCCCTAATACCTTCTTCTGTTTTTCTCTCTTAATCTCTAACATTATACTTTCAGTCCATAACTTTACTTTTTTGTCTCTGGAATAATTTAGGAATGCAGATTAAACTTTCATTCGTTTAGAAAATATTTCTTAATCATTTTATTAGACAATGTTTTTGCCCCTCCAAGCACAGTTTTCATCTTCTCATTGCTATGGAAGGCTGGTCTTTAAGGTTTGGATCAATGATGCCCTATTCTCCATCTTTGGATTTATCTGCTAGTTCTCCCATAATGCAAGAATCAGTCACTTCACTGAATGAAGCCTGAGCTCCTGGAAGGTAGACTTCTCCTGAAGGAGGAATTCTGCACATTTCACTGCCCTCTGGCTTCTCTTGCTTTTTGTGGCTTACCCTGGTCACATCCCCTTGCTTGTAAATTTTGCTAAACACTGTCTTCACCTTGTAAAACATATTTAATAAGTCTCATTAATTGATCTTTTGAATTTTTCATCTATTTTGATAGGTTGAATCTTCTATTATGTGCCTAAATTCATAATATTTCCTATCATTTTTGTTTAATCCTGGGTAATTTGCTAGTATGATCCATGTTTTATAAGTAAAAAATAGAGACTTAGAAAGTTTCATGAACTTGCCCAGACACTTGTCTATGTGTAGGACACCCTGGAGCTAAATCATAGTCTCCCGCTCAAAGTCTAGTCCTCTTTCTCTTATAATGTTAGCATGATAACATGCATCACTGAGAGTCTACAGCACATTTTTATGCATTGAAATGCATCCAGAACAACTCATGGGTATGTAGGAGTAACAAATCTGCATCTAAATTGTAATCATTTTGACCAGAATCTCTATCAAAACCAGTAAGCAGTCACATAGTATCAACACTGACTTTATGGAACTGCTTCAGAAACCTAAATTCATGTAACAGTCAATTCTGTGAGTCCAACAACATAAGAATTGAAATCTTTATGTTCATTCTTGACAAAAGTGCTAAATAAATTTTGTGAATGTGAATGAGCAAATGGAAAAATAGAAAGATGACAAGATGGACCATTAGCAGTGCTGCAGGAAGTGCTGCAGATAACCAATTCTTTTTCAGTTCCTGACCACAGGAAGTATACAGTTCCCCCCAAGCTCCCTCTATGAGCCGGTGGGAAGTACCAACAAGTAAAATCTAATGCAGGGCTGTGGTTTCTAGAGTTCAGTAGGATTGTGGATATCAACTAGACAGTTGTTCATGTACTGAGAAACTGCAAGCCTGGGTGGATACATGGAAGAAGAACCCTAGAAAAATTAGGTATAAGTACAGAATAATATGCAGTCCTCAGACTTATTTTGGAGAAAGAAATAAAACACTACTTGCAAAAGATGTAACCCTTGCTTGGCACAAAGTGCATAAGGGGTTCAATGAAGAATGAATGACATGGACCAAACCACTCATAGTCAGGCTTCTGAGAAAATGCACCGGGAAGTGGACTGGGCCTAAAATCTACAAAAGCAGACATCAGACACCTTAATGGTGTTAAAACGAATACTAGAAATCAAGTCATGCACTGATGTCATAGGTTAAATATGAATATCTGGTTGATAAATCACATAAAATACCAACAGGGAGCAGAGTGTGGTGGCTCATGCCTGTAATCCCAGCACTTGGGAGGCAGAGGCAGGAGAATTGCTGAGTTTGAGGCTTGCCTGGGCTACATAGTGAGCTCAGGGTCAGCCTGAACTACAAAGCGAGACCCTGTCTCAAAAAAAAAAAAAAAAAATACCAACAGGGAAAGCATGTTTGGCAGTGTTCCATCACAAGTCTCTCCATAGATACTGATTCTTTATTCATATCCTACATTTATGACTCTGATTAAACTTATTTTTTGATAGTTGACCCACAGCCTCAAATTAATTATTCCTTTCTAGTCAACATTGAAATTTCGATTTTCAAATTGAAATCTCAGGTGTTAGAAAGTCATAAACAGAAGCCTTTAGATTTACTATCTTCCTGACAAGTTGTCAACAGTCTAAAGAAGTAATATTTAATTGACTAAATGCTTAGCATTTTGAGGAAGAATCTCATGGAATGCTGAGTTACAGAGCATCATTCATAGCTATCAAACACAGGGAAGGTAAGTGTGAGTGTGTGTGTGAGGGTTATTGCCTTTTAGTTCCCACTGGAGAAAAGGAGATTCCAGGAGTGTTGGGGATTATGTTTCCTTTAACCCTTTGTGGAAATTATCAAAACATCTTGGTTAAAAATCAGAAAACTCAGTAGAATTCAAATAAATTGTGAAGTCATTAAATTTTATAAATTAGTCTTTTTAATATAATTATAAATGTTAAATATCACCAGTGATATTTTCTTAAAACATGACAAAAACTGGTATAAAGTTAATTTAGAAAAGCAAACAGAAAAGCACAGTTTAGAATGTATGAAAAGAGGAGTAATGAACGTACACTAACATAAAATATTGAAATTCACTAAGATTCATTGAAGCAATTCTAATTAAAATCCTAATTAAAGCAACACTAATTTAAAACACATGGTATTATAACTAAATCTACAAACTTGGAGACAGATGTACAATCTACATTGTAATCTAGTAAGTTCTAGAATAATACTATACACACTATGTTAGAGAGAAATATTTATGTCCATGTGAATACAAAATATATCTTCATATATATGTACAGTTAAAGAAAGCATCAAATAATGTGTAAATTATACTGGAATCATTTGTTAGCATTTTCAAAGATACAGATCAACATAATATCCAATAATAGCTATTCTAAAGTGTTTGATTAAACTACAGAACACTAATGAAAACAATTATAAAACTACCAAAAGTACCTTAGTACGTATGCTACATTGAAAAGTAATAACTTTTAACATTTGAAATTATAAGTAGAGTCACAAAGTAAAATACTGATAAATTTGGTCATTTAAAAACTGCTGAAAAGAAACAATGTAAAATATAAAGAATGCAGCCTGAGGAGGCTATATACATAGCAGATATTAAAGCTTCATAAAAAATTCTTGAAAAGAAAAGAAAGCAACTCAGACATGTATATAAATACACTATATGTAATTCAAAACACTGAATGCTCTTAGTAATTAGAAATTAAACAAGGCAAAATATCATGTAGTCTAATCCAAGAAATGCAAATTAAAGTAGTTTATTAAATTAGGTAATTTTCTTTTTCCTCTACATTAGCCTCAATACTATTACTGATATTCCTGAAATCTATTTGAAATGGTAAAAATGAGTAGAGAAAAAAGTAGAAATGGCTTTGAAAACTATAAAAATGTTTATTATCAAGAAATGTTTTTCAGGCCAGAGATTTAGCTCAGTGGTTCCGGTGCCTGCCTCACAAGCACAAGGCCCTGAGTTTAATCCTGGTAACCACATACAATGCTGGGCGTGGTGACTCACGCCCACTAGCAATCAATACCACATACCACAGTGCTGGGTGTGGTGGCTCACACCTGTAATCCCAGCACTTGGGGAAGCAGAGGCAGGAGGATTGCTGAGTTTGAGGCTTGCCTGGGCTACATAGTGAGTCGAGGGCCAGCCTGAACTATGAAGCGAGACCCTGTCTCAAAAAAAAAAAAATGTTTTTCTCAATCCAAATCAAATTTATTAAAACAGGCATATCAACTATTGGGTCAAATTTCCTTCTTGGCATTTTCTCACATATACAAAATTTTAATTGTTGAGCACATAAGTGTATTACCTTTATCTTTCATTTTTAAACTATTAAAAAGTATCATGATTAATTTTAATTGCATATAATCTTCCATTTTAAATACATTTCATGATTTATTTCACAACTTCTATGTAAGTGTACATTTTCATTAACTTCAATATTCAAAAGTTTCATTATATAATAGCAAAAATTTAGAAAAACCTCTAAAATGTAATAATGCTCATAAGGAAATAAATCTAGGTGTAAAAATGTAATAGAAACTACCCTGCAATGGAAATAACCTTAGAATGCAACGCCCATCCCCAAATTGCATGTCTTGACTTAACTTCTGTGAGAAGCATTGTCTGTGTCTTACACTAAGGAAACGTTCACTTCAGCCTCATTTAATATCCAGGACTTCCAAGCTTGTCCATGCTCTGCGCCTTCAGTTCCACAGTCACTTTTTCCTGTCCCTCTCGGCACCCAGGACATGTTAACTACATGCCTGAGCAAAATCTGCTAATGAAAACACTAAGTAGGATTAACGAGGCTTCGTGTGTTCCCTTTCTCTTTCTCCTGTCAGGTAGTGGTTTCCTTGTCTTGTTAGTACCACACCAGGGTATTCTAGTAGCAGTCTGGTTGGGGTTAGTACAGATTATTTCCAAAAGATTTGGGATATATTCCACCTAATTCTGTGATGAGAATACGTACAGAGAATAATGAATCAAAGGAGCTAGCAGTATGGACTTGTTCCAGTCTTCATTGTTTTGGTGGGCAGGACATCAAAGTTAAACTAAGGAATCAGTAACAGAAGGCCATCGGGCATGCATTCATCATTAACAGCAAATTTTAGAAGATAAGATCCAGTCTAATATGGCGTTTAAAATAAAATATACTTCATATACTCAAACTGCGAAACTGGGTTTAATTTCAACAATAATAATCTGCTATGAGAACATCTCTTATCTAACAGAAAGTCCTCAGTAATGATATGCAAGGTGCAGCTCGATGGTAAGGATAAATTTATTTTTCATCTAACTCTTTCCACTCACTAACACATCTAATGGAAGGTCAGGGCATGCTCACGTGCTCCTCTATTGCCTGTTTTGTCTGTGTCCAGCAAGGTGCTATCCTGTGCCCTACGAAGCTCCCTTTCTGCTGCTCAAATCCTTGTGGACACCTTGGTGTATGGACAGTGGACACACTTCAAGGCATCTATCCATCCTTCTTTTGTAACTGTCAACAGGAAAGGTGCCTTGTGGTCACACACCAAGGCACGAGTCATCCAAACCAAAGGGTAAGAGATGAGGTATTAGTTTTTCCTGTCAGTATTAAAAAGAAAGACTTTTACCTTTTCTTTTCTAAAATTCCATATGGCAATGCCCACCACACTTTGAAAGAAAATACAAAACTTAAAATGAAAGAATACAAAAAAACATAAGAATTACCTTTTTGAATAGATTTTGCTATTCATGAGTTATTTCTTTGACTACATGATTGGGTTATATAAGCCTAGTCTATCAATTTATACATCAATGTAATTGTCCTTTTAGAGAATAGCAGTTTCACTTAAGGGTGAACAACAACAACAACAAAAAGAACAATTTCTTTTTCTACAAACAGACAATGATACTGGGGAAGCTTTTTGTCTTTTTCCAAAATTCATAATTTTACACATAGGCACACATACATACATACATACATAATATTAATGCTGAGTTTAAATATGTTTGACATGCATCATGGTCCCAAACATAAATGCCTGGTTTTCTCTTCTCTAATCAGTTTTAATTGATGAATTTTCTCATGTCATTAGGTTATTAATTTTATCATTAAATATAATATATAAATTTTATAGATACACTATTTCATTCAATATTATAGCCTCAGTGTTTTGGGCTATACATTGAAATACTGTCTCTATGAATCTCATGCCAAATATGAAAACTCTATTTGATTTTAAATTGTTTCATAAAGTATTTACTTCATAAAACTGATTTGATAAATGTAATATGCATAAGCTGAACAGATTCTAAAATTATATAATCACAGTATTTTAGAAGTGGGGATTTAGCTCAGTGGTTCCAGCATCTGCTTCACAAGCACTAGGTCCTGAGTTCAATCCCTGGTACCACACATGACAATACCAGGTATGGTGGCTCACGCCTGTAATCCCCGCACTCAGTAGACAGAAACAGGAGGATTGTTATAAATTTGAGGTTATCCTGAGCTACATAGTGAGTTCAGGGTGAGCCTGAGCCAGAAAGTTAGACCCGGTCTCAAAAAAAAGAAAAAAAAAACATAGTATTTTACATTATATTTGTTTTTCTAGAAGATATTTCTCTTATATTTGAATCTACTTTGTCAGAATAATTCTCAAAGTAAGAGTTTTTATTGGGAATATCATGCATTAGTATTTATCTCAAAAATAGATTTTCAAGTAGCTAATCCATATATACTTAGAGACATTATAATCTTTTATAAATTAATAATGATAGGTAATAGTTTCTTGAGACCTTATGCAGTCCCAAGCTCCATTATTTTACAGAATATTTAAAATCTTTCTTTTGAGAAACCTCTTTCCTTGCTACTATAGGACTCATTCTGTAGCAAAGGAAAAGCAAATCTGAAAAAGTGAGTGACTAGTCAGCAGCTAATCCAGTTATCTAGCTGCTCTCGCAACTGCATAGCAAATAGAACTAGAATTCTAAACCTCTTTTCTTTGACTTCTTCATTCCTACTTTTACATATTCTGTTATATGGTGTAACGCTTATTCCCTGTTCGCTCACTAATAGGTGTCCCTAAACTGCCTTTGCCTACATTCCTACCTTCTTGGTTCCCCCGCACCAGGAGAGTATTTTCAACAAGTCTGAATGACCAGTGTTGGGATCAAAGAACCTGGTCCCTTTGATTCTCATCAAAGCAGATATTTGCTTCTTCGTCTAACATTTATTGAGCACTTATTATTAAAAGTATTCCTCCTCACATAGATAACTTGCAACACTTTCACTGAAGCAGAAATTTTACATCACTTCCACACAGAAATATGAAGACTGCAGTAGGATTTGATTTGATGTTTGTGACTAGTTTTTATATAGTCAGCAATTGTTATTCACTGAAACAAATAATTTTAATGAAAAAAAAATTTTTTAAAGTAAAAGTGAGTGCAGGACCAGAGATTTAGCTCAGTGGTTCTGGCATCTGCCTCACAAGCACAAGGTCCCAAATTCGATTCCTGGTACCACATATCACAGTACCAGACATGGTGGCTCATGCCTGTAATCCCAGCAATCAGTACCACACACCACAATGCTGGGCATGGTAGCTCACACCTGTAATCCCAGAACTCAGGAGGCAGAGTCAGGAGGATTGCTGAGTTCAAGTCTTGCCTGGATTATATAGTGAACTCAGGGCCAGCCTGAACTACAAAGAAAGACTCTGTCTCCAAAAATAAATAAATAAATAAATATGAAAATAATTAAGACCACTATCAGTGATAGTACTGAAAAATGCACTCTACCATAAGCACTGGATCATATGCTTAGAGCTGAAGATAAATTGTCCTCCAGTATCATACAATGGTGTAAGATTGCAACAGTCACAATTAAAGAATGGATCTTAGGGGCTGGAGGGTTAGCTCAGTGGTTCCGGCGCCTGCCTCGCAAGCTCAAGGTCCTGAGTTCAATCCCCGGAAACCACATACAATGCTGGGCGTGGTGACTCATGACCACCGGCAATCAATACCACATACCACAGTGCTGGGTGTGGTGGCTCACGCCTGTCATCCAAGCACTCGGGAAGCAGAGACAGGAGGATTGCTGAGTTCCAGCCTTGCCTGGGCTACATAGTGAGCTCAGAGCCAGCCCGAACTACAAAGTGAGACCCTGTCTCAAAAAAAAAAAAAAAAAATGGATCTTAGCAAAGATTAATAATTAAGATTAATTAACAACTCTTATTTATATTACAGAAGCCTAGAATTCCAAACAGATATTTTCATATGGAATATGTAGTTTTTTTATTAAATTGGTTTATCTTTTAAAACCCCGTAAGAACATTCATCAGCTGAGCATAGTGGGGAATCTGGAGATAATACCAACAAAAAAAGAACTTCAAAGATGTCGCTTTCTCCCTCCGTCATTCTGACGTATCAATTCTGGGCTGTCTGACTTGGATTCATTTTTTCCAGAACCAAACAAAGTCAGCAGGCTTTGGCCAATGATAGTTTCTCCTTCTGTCTCAGCTGTTTCTCCTCCACTCAAGAGGAGTATGATTTTATGCCCTTGGATTCCAAGAGGACATTTTTTGGTAAGTGACCATTAGGAAAGTAGCCTGACAGTGTTCAAATAAAAGCCTCGATCCCATCCCTAGTACTTCTCTGTTCTATAAGCCTGTGCAAGTGACTTAACCTCTGTGTGCCTTAATTTCCTTCATCTGTAAAGTGGGGATAATAACAGCTTCCTCGGCAGGGTGCAGGGCGGACGGATGTGAGATGTCAGCGAAGCACTCATCGCTGTGCCTGGCACGCGGGAAGCAGCCCGTCAACACTGCCTTGGTTCCCAAACAGTCGGCGGTGCCTGAAACAGTGGCTAACAGCCTTACGGTACTTGCTTCCTCTAAGAATTAATCGGTCTCGCTAGTTTTGACTTTTTGCCCCCAGTTTCTAGTAAATGAGCTGTTTTGCTTCGTAGGAAATCTCCCAGAGAGCCCCACTTCTGTGATCCTCTGAGGAAGAGAAACGTAATGACTAGACACGGAAAATATCCTGGTGAACCTGGAGGACGTTAAGCTAAGTAAAACATCCCAAATCGAGGGACAAATGCTGTGTGCTTCTGCTTCTCTACGGTACCTGAGGAGGGAGGAGAATGATGGTTGCCAGGGACTGGATGAAGGGAAAAATGAGAAGCTGCTACTCAGTGGGCACACTCAGTTACACAAGACAGAAGTGTGTAAGTGTACAGTTTAATGCTTACAGCCAAGTAGAATACAATTAGATATGCAGGAAAATCTCATCAGGTATTTTTATGCAAACAATGAAAGAGATGAACGAAGGAAGAAAAGAAGGAAGGAAGTAGGGATCCTGTATTGAGATGAAGAGTATCTTAGATACATTTTTTATTGCTGAGACAAAAATATCTGATAACTAAAATTAAAGGAGGAAAGGTTTATTTCAGCTCACAGTTTATAGACATTTCAGTCAGTCATCTGGCTCCAAGGCAAGTGCATGGCAGAGGGACATCACAGAGCAGAAACAGTCCATAGTATGGCAGAGCAGGCGGAAGGCAGCAAGCAGAAGCAGCAGCAGCAGCAACAGCAAGCCTCTTTTCTGTCCCTTATATTCCATACAGGTGGCCTGCCATAGCACCCCACACAGGGCGAGCCACCCATCATCTCAGCATTGCACCCTTAATCCCAATACCACATTCTTAATCCCAGCATCACCAACCTACATCCAGCCACCTCCAAATACCCCACCCCCCACAATCACACGAGGCTTTGGGGGAGCATCTAGATACAAGTTATAACAAAGAGAGTAGACCAATTGTGGAAATATGTGCTCACTATTTTGCAATTGTTCTTACTCATCTCTAAGCACGGACACCTAATGATATTTTCAAAAGTTACGCTAGACTTAAGAGTTATCTGACACTTTGAGCCACATTCTTCCAATTTGTCAGCCACTGTCTGTTAGAGAAATTTTATGCCCAGCAGCAGTTGGGGCACACAATAATTCATAAGTGTGACTCACGGGAACGCCCTCTTTATACACTACTAGGATTAGGCATCTAAACTCCCAAGCTATAAAATACAAGAATAATCAAACCGACAAAATGAAGATTCTAAAAAGGTCGTGGCCTCAGCTATTTCAAAGCTGTGCTATCTAGTTATGTAATGTTCTCATCTTTCCCCAAAACATTTAATTCTCAGATTAAGTGAAGGAAGGTAAATTGGTATAGGAATGTGGAAAAACAAATCTGTGGTCCTCCTAACAGGGAGTCGAGAGCAGTGAATGGCTTTTATGAAAATGAAGAAGGCAGCAAGAATATTAGGTCACAGGAAATAGAAATGCATAGCAGAATGATTATAAGTGTGTCTCATGTGTTCTGTCATTTCTAATCATAAGACTCCCTATAGGAAAATGTCCATAAGCAGATCTGCTGATGAGTTTGGTGCTGAAGGAAGTCATGGAGAATCTTCACTAGCCTTAAAAAAAATGAAATAAAAACAGCGAATTTTTCAATTAAGAGACCATGTGATTAAACACATAAAAAGAAGAAACAAGGGAGTTACAGGGTTTTTCTGTAGGGGTGTTTTTTTTGGGGGGGGAGTTACATGTTTTTAAATGACCAGTGAAGACAGCTTTGCAAAGTTTATTTCTTTAGCCTTAGAAGGCAATAAATATTTCTAAGTAAATTTAAAGACTCTTACACCTATTCATATATCGATTTATTGATGGCTTCAAAATTTTGTACTACAAATGGTCCTTCTCATTTTGAAATATTACACAATGTATTTCTTAGCGTGATGTCATTATTTTCCTGGATATTAATTTGTAAGGTATTTGAAAATATAACTCCATAAATAAAAGAATTTTTAATCTAAAAGATGTTAAAATCCTTGGAAATACAGCATCAGCATAGCTGATACGTTTTAAAATAGATATGTACATTTCAGTACCTATCAAACACTTAATAAAAGATGACTCCTCAAGGCAATCTGCAAACTAAGGCTTCATCTAGATGTATGTCAGTGTAAATCAGGGAGCTTCAGTTCACCGTTTTTCTAAACAAGTATGCCATCATCTTTCCCAGCTCTGTTTCTGTGAGCGCGTCATAAATCTGGCATAGCACACTCTCTCCTCGGCAGCCAGTCACAGTCACAGAGTCAAATACGTGAGCGTATAGTGCACCGTACATGCAGTGAGCCTGCACTTTAGCCAGAAATCTCCATCACCTGTGGGGCATATTTCCTTTTAATAAAATCTTAATAGAAATGCACCCATCATCTTAAGAGTTACTTCTTTATTATTTTACTTTATTGAAAGCCACCTTTCCTGTTAGCCTAGACACACGAGACAGGAATGCACATTCCTTTTCAAGTGTACGCATATGTGGTTTGCATACAGTGGCTACTAAATTAGCCGGCATGCACTTTAGTGAACGGAATGCAAACCTAGATTCAGATGGCATGAAACATTTTTCTCAATTTGCCACTGCTGATATTTAATTTGTTTTGACCTAAACCTGCTAACATTACCCAAGTGAAATGAACAACCAAAATTCATAGTTTAAGATTTATTTCTAATAATGAAAAAGACCATTCAACAAAGTAAATATGTATAAAATATTTAATTTTCATTCTTTAGTCTTAAGTGGCATGTTAAAATCAGGGGAAAAAGGCAAACCTTTCCTTTTTCTGGAATTATACTTTATAGTTTTGTATTTATTGAATGCATTCACAGGCTCCCTTAGGATGTGAAATGTATGGAAATATATGTGCATTACTAAAGAAAGAACTAAATTTATTCTTTCCCCACATCATGCTCTTCTTTGCAGTAGAGGTTTTTAATTCAATACAGAGCTAGAATGAGATGGAGCCAATTTCCTGGTCTATATGTGTGACAAATGCTGAAAGTGGCACAAGATTAACAAATTAGTTGAAGTATAGATCTTAAAAGATTTTTTTTCTGTGTCTCTAAATCAGAATTCATACTTTATTTGAAATGAAGCCTCCTTTAGCATTCAATAAAAGTAAGGATCTTCTATTTTTCTGAAAAGCTGAAATGTATGACTGCATACTAGAAATTATTTAAAGCAAAAATTTTATTGGTAGGAAAGTTTACAAAGATTATATATTTGGAATACAGCTATGTTTATTATCTAGTGTGTTGAATTAATATGTGATTGGCTCGAGTTGAAAAAATCTTTCAAAATAAATTGTTATTCTTAAAAGCATAAAATGAAAAGACAGAGTAGAATTTATTTAATTCTTTGTTTTATAGGTAAAATATGTTTAAAAGGTAAGGTCATAAGTACATATACTTACTTTTCTAATAATATTTATTAGCTTGCTTTTAAGTAAAACCTATCAGGCTTTTCTCTTTTACCTAACCTTAGACTCTTGTGTTTGATACAATCCAGATATCTAACAGAAAACAATAAAAACATCTGTGACAATAAAAGCAAGGAACAGTTGTGGAATTGTTTAATTTAGGAGAAAATGGCTATGTTTAATCATGTGTGCATGAATTTATTTCTCCTCCTTGTCTAGAAAAATTATATTTTGCAAGTGGTACCTTATTTTTTCTAAGGAATTGAATTACACTAAAAAAGGGTGTTAAAAAAGAAATTCTGAAATACATGTTTTGACGTTGGTTCGCTCATTCAGCTTTAAAACCTTGTCATGGTCCACCTGTTTTCCTTGGGCTGAAATTATATAAAAATAACACCAGTTTAAAGCAAGCACCATCTTCCTTGCTGTATTCAAACGTGATAACATGCTTAAAATTCAGAAGAGCTCTGTGCAGGTTGTACTTCTCAGTCACCCAATCTCCTTCCACATATCTGTTCATGTTGACAGACTATGTCATAATACATCAACAGAAAGATCAGCACACAAGAACAAAATTTCATCACCTGACAGCAAGAGGAAAACTGATTTTCAGTATTAAATTAGTAAAAATATACCATTACCTCACTTCCAATAAGTCTGCTATCTTTAAAACTAAGGTGTCCACTATAATCACAAATCTGAGCAAAAGCAGTAAGGCTTGTTTATGTTTTTAGTGTCACCCTTTGACTGACAGACTCTTTTCATTTCCTCTTTTATATATTATTTTTATATATCCTGGAAGTCAATTAGAGAATTTTTTAAACAATAATTTCTTAATGAGACATGTAAAAATATATCTCCATAATGTTTTGAAGAGAATCTTTTCAACATCAATCGTCAGCAGAAATCTACTGACCATTGAAATGCACAGACACATTCAAGCTTCTGTAAGAAGTTCAGTACATTTTCATGTCACATCTTGCTCTTCATTTGGATTTCGGGAGCAATTTCACAATACCTGTAATAAATAATGTCTTTTGCAGCCCAAGGCATCATCTGCCACTTAGGCTCTAATTTTGCCCCCGTTTGAGCACTCTTCAACCTATGCACCTCTCTTTTGTCTATTATCCTTGAGTTGTGCTATTCCCAAATATTGACATCATCTACTTTTATCAGCATTAACTGTTCCGCAGCTTCCCAGGCTCATGCTCAGCTCTATTTCTTCCTATTGATTATCTTCCTCACTCCAGCAGGTAGCTAGCCAGCGAGGCTGTCCTGAGAAATAGCTTCCAATGACTTTATACGCACAATTTACACGGAATTGTTTAAAGAAGATATTAGCCTCAATACAAATCAGTGAACCTCATTTAGTCAATACTGCACAATTCCGCTGTTGGCACCCTGTCGCATGTTAGTCTTTACAGTCAGCTGCTGTACCCAATCTGCACATTAGCCATAGTATTTAGTTTCATATTAAAATGAGGCTGGGGTTTCTGGGCATTTGCTTTTCTTTTTGAAATCTTTTCAGTGTACTTTTTACATCACCTCACTGAGCCATGTGATAGTAATATATTTTGAAATATAAAAACCTGAGATTAAATGTTTGATTTTTGACAGTGTTCTTAAATATAATAAATTCAAAAGGAAATACTGTTAAGTTAAAATGGAGTGTTTTTCATTAAGTCCAATCAAATGGTAGACAACAAAGGATCTTTTATTTGAGAATATGAAGTGAAAATGAAAACCAGAAAACCTTTACTAAGAAAAGGTCCAGCTAAATTATGTTGGAAGGAGGTCTCCAGATTGAGCTTGGGTGTTTCTTTTGCTAAAAGTGAATTAAACTAAGATATGCTATGAAGAAATATTTTACAAAGAAGCAAAACTTAATGCTTTTTGGAGATGAAAATATGGTCTAAGAACAGTTGACTTTGAAAATAATTCTAAAGAAAGATCACATATGAAAAACATTGCCACAGCATGTGATCTTTTCCTATAATCATAACAGGGAAATGTTTGGGGTAAAGTAATGCTAGCCCCTCTTTCCTTCTCTTCTATGGCAATGCTATAAAATTCTAGGGGTGTTTACATTTCAGGATCACCCCTCCCTAAACTACTGGTTCATGATAGCTAATGAGATGATATCCAAATGTTGAAAACAGGAAAATTTAAATGAAAATCTAAATGTGAAATATAATATAGTGAAATAACTAAGCAACATAATACTATCCTGAATGTTTGTGCAAATATTGCAAAATAAACTACAATATATTAAAATTCTTCATTGGTTGTGTAATACATAAGTGAAGGTGTGTGTATAAAAGCCTGTGCTATCAAATACAAGATCTCTATGTCTATCATATTACCCTAAGTTTTTACTTGAGAACATCACTAACATCTTAGATTGCATTCACGAAAATGGTCATTAAAAGTTTGCACATTTCTTTGTAAACCGAAAAAGGTCAGAAAAATGCCTTTTGATCAAAATAGTCTATTTGTTATAAAATACATCTTAGAGCATTAGTATCAGAGTTGCTGGAAAACTTGGGCAACGTGAATGGTAGAAAACACAGTAATTTAGGTTTGAGAAACATCTGAGAGTATTCTATTTCACCTTGTAACATTAAAAGGAAGAACTGAATGAAATAGCAATTTGAATAGATAGTAAATAATAACAGTATTTTCAAATTAAGAGAGGAAAGCCATTAAAGTAAAATTACATAACAAACTATTACATGAACTGCAAGTTTTTTTTTTCTCTCTTTCACCACAAAAGGTTAAAGGTGATTTCTGTTTGACCTTTACTTTCTTTCCTTTCCTCTTTAAATATCACTACTTGGAAGCTGGAGCTCTGCAGCTCAGGTAGAAAAAACACGCTAAAGACGGCCAGTCTGTCCTGACCGTACATCTTCTCACACATTTATTGCAAACTGACACTCATATAACAGCCTTTTTTTT
>PVIC010041138.1:0-16377 GCA_004025085.1 Thryonomys swinderianus
CACACACCTGTAATCCCTGCACTGAGTGAGGCTCGAACAGAAGGGCTGCAAGTTGGATTTCTGCCTGGGAAACTTAGCAAGACCTTGTCTCAAATTAAAAAATAAAAAGGACTGAGGATGAACTCAGTGGTAGCATCACCCCTAAGTTCAGTCTCCAGTATCCCCACTAACAGAGGATGAAGTTTTAATTCTAGATTCGATTTCCAGGTGTCTAAATCTTCACTCTGATTAGGTGATGATAAATGATGACTTGAGCTTGTTCTTGCTACACAGTAAACCAGGCAAAGTTAGTGGGATCAAACAGCGAACATTTCTCATGGATCACTGGATCAGTGAGTATGCCTTCTGGGCTGGGCCAAGCTGGCAGAGTAGGTGGTCCAAGACGGCTTGGAGACTGGCAGGCTGGTTGGTCTTGATGCAGGGTTGGCAGGTCCGAGTCAATTAACTGTAAAAGGTCAATTAACTATAAAGGTGTTAAAATTCTTTATGTTACACTTATATTGACAAAAGTTACCAGATAATTTTTTTCCTTTAAGCTGATTTCTTTCTCCTTTTAATGGCACCTCCTATTTTTTCTGAGTTTGTAATTTTTAATGTTATTTTTATTAGCACATATATGTCATACATATCGATTACATTCATCATAGAATGTTTGTACCAGTGCATAATGTATCTTAATTTTTTTCCCAGCAACTCCTCCCTTCAACCCTTTTTTTTGTATCCATTAATACTTGTTTTATATAGTTGGGTATGCATATATATAAATTCATGATTATTATTTATCCCACTTGGATTGTTCCCTTAACAAGTATGTGGAGTCCTTCCATTTCTCTTCTGATTGGTCTTGGCTTGAAATTTGTTTTGTCTGCAATAGGCACCCCTGCTTTTTGAGGGGTTCCTGTCGCATGGAGTATTGTTTTTCATCCTTTAACTTTCAGTCTATGAATTTCTGTTGTATTTAAATGTGTGTCTTGTATGCAGCATGTTGTTGGGTCTTATTTCTTGATTCATTTGTCAATCTGTTTCTTTTGATTAGTGAATTGAGAGCATTCACATTGACGGTTATAAGTGATACACACTGACTTATCTTTGTCATATTATTTTCTGGTTGTTGGCTCCTTTTCTTTCCCTTCTGGTTATTGCTTGCCTTTACTGGTCAGTTCTTTCAGTTGGGATTCATGAAACTGTCTGCATTATCTTTCTCTAGAACATGTTTCAGAACTTTTTTAGAATGCTGGCTTAGTAATTATGAATTTATTCAAATGCTCTTTAACATGGAAGCTCTTATTTCCATCACTTTTGATTTTTTTTTTTTATGTTTTTTGCAGTACCAGGAATTGAACTCAGGATCTTGCATTTGCAAGGAAGGTGGAAATGCCACTGAACTAAATCTCTGGCCCCATCAGTTTTGAAACATAGTTTCTCTGGGGTGATTTCTTATTTCTTCCACCTTAGTGCCTCTTAAATTTTCCCTGGGTAAGCTGGAGGTCTGGGTTTGCATCTTGAGTCCATCAGTCTTGGCTAGAGGCTGTTTTCTTTTATGTCTTGAAATACATCAAACTCTCCTTGACTTAATGGTTTGTGTTGAGAAGTCTCCTGTGATTATTATGAGTTTTCCTTTATAGGTGATTTGTTTTTCTAACAGCTTTTAATATTTTGTTCTTGTGTTGAATTTCTGGAATGTATTACATGCCTCAGTGTAGGTTTTTTTCCCTGATCATAGCTAATTGGGGTTCTGTATGCCTCTTTTATTTGTATGTGAAATCTTTTCTTCATGCTTGGGAACTATTCTATTACTTACATGAACAAGTTGTTTATGTCCTTTGCATTGTCCTATGAGTTGTCATTACTTTTATGCTGTTCTTCTTTGCATGATTACATCATCTTATAGCTTTTGGGTTGAGCTTTTGTGGTCTCTTGCTGTCTTCAAGAAGTTTTTCCTTTGATGATTGTTAACCACAAACCTATCTATTAGATCTGATTTTTCATTTTTATATTGGTTGATCTGGTTGTATACACTTTCGATTTTTAATCTCCTGGATACTTGAATATGTTTTATGGAATCAATGTCTTTTTTACATTGGCTATTCATGGTTTCGATCACTTTCTTAAGCTCCTTTATTTTCTATCTATGTCTACTTGTTTCACTGTGTCCTTCATCTGTGGAATTATCTCGCTATTTTTTTTAAGAGACTCATTCATCTGCTCTGTTACTTCTGCTGATATCATTTCAGAAAATTTAGTGGGGTGATTTCTTATTTCTTCCACCTTAGTGCCTCTTGAATTTTCCCTGGGTAAGCTGGAGGTCTGGGTTTGCATCTTGAGTCCATGTTTTTCTTATTTTTTATTAAAATTTTTTTTGCACTTATGCTTGTAAATTGCTTATGGAAGTTAGCCTTAATGAGACCTCTTTAGGAAATGACTGCATTTCAGAGATGTCTTCTGGGCAGAGCTGGCTTTTGGCTTTTTACTCTGTCCCAAAATCTTGCCTGTTCGGTTTATTAGGTAAGGGAGACTGCAGCTCCTTTGCTTGGTGCGCAGTTTTTGGGACTGGACTACGGTATTGTTTACGATCCACAGACAGTCTTGGTATTGGCATACAAGAACAACTGATGGCAAGAACTATTTCACCTTGTTTGAAGTATAATCAGTAATAACAATAGCATCAAGTACAGTCTAGTGATAACAGTTAATTTGCCACTTTTAACCATAGATATAAGATTCGTAGCTATGTCATAAAATCTAAACTACGTCAGACTATTATATACAATAAATATCCACTCATGAGAGCAGTTTGGTGCAGCTGGAGTGATGAAGGAGCAGCCACTGTGAAATCCTCCTAAGTTTTTCTCCATTACAGAATGCAAGGTGAATGTATATGCAAGGTGCATGTGTGTGTGTGTGTGTGTGTGTGTGCATGCTTGTGTGTGCATGTGCATGTGTATGCATGTGTGTGTGCATGCATATATGTGTGTGTGTGAGCAGTTGCACGCTTAGGAGGATGATATTAGGTAGGTTGAAGGCACAGATAGAATGCATGGTGGGAATGGGGAATGGAGAGGTAAATTATTCTTACCTAAATTGAATTTTAAAAGCTTTCCTCTGTAGGGAGGTCATTAATGCCACATAGAGTGAGCTAAGAACACTAGTTACTTGTAGATAAGATACCTACTCCAGATGGGGAAAAGAAAAAGAGGATAGGTTAGATTTACTCTGGAGCAAGAGCAGAAAGAAAAATATTTAGTTTCTGAAATATATACTCATCTGTCTAAATAGTTATTTTGGCTTTCATACATAAGTCTAAATTTTTATAGATCAAAATTTAGTATGTTTATATTTTATGTATTTTCAGACTATGACAATGCCACCATTATCCCAGAGATGAACATATTTTTCTTAAAAAGACTGAAATTCAAAACCTTATTTTTTCCAGTTGTTTTTCTTATTTCCTTAGTAATGCATTTCCAAACTTAAAATAATAAAATGTACTTGACATGCATTTTATTATTTAATGTTAAATTATCTCAACTTGAAATTCAAATATTAGTTTTAGAATAACAAAACTGACCTCAGTTATGTTAAAGGATGGGGTTCATACCCTTCTGTTCAACTTAGAAACAATGGTCATAAGCAGAGTTTGAAACAAAGCAAGCAATTTTCTTTTGGAACTCAAATTTTATGATATAATTTGCAGAGTGCCTTAATACATATGTACCTTGTCTATTATATCACATGCTGCCAATTTATAGTTTACCAGGAAAGAGGCTAATTTATTTTTGTTTAAGATTATGTTGAAAAATAGAATGAATAATGTAAAATAACTACATTTATACTATCTTAGCTTTTCTTAAATAGGTGCCATCGTGAAACTAAGTATATAACCTTGTAACCTTAACACAATATATTTATTATTTATTTAGTTTTTAAGTAGAAGTTTCAAAAAGCATCTTCTTTTTTGAAATATGCAGTCTTATAAAACTACAACACAGTACTGATAGTGTTGTAGTTGAGAATAAGATTAGGGCCAGGGATTTAGCTCAGTGGTTCTGGCACCTGCCTCCCAAGCACAAGGTCCTGAGTTTGATCCCCAGGACCCCCTGAAAAAAAAGTAGTTCACATAAATGAACAGTATTTTCTTGTTTGGTTTCTTACACTTTGTGAAAATGTAACGTGTAATGTACCACTTTACCATTTCAGTGAACCTTGGGAATGAGTACCCAAAGGTAGAATGGGAGAAGATACAAAGATTCATTAAGTTTTCATTGGAGAATATTATTCCCTTAAGCTTAGGTTATTCCTGAAGTCTGGAGACGTAGTTTTAGTATTTGTTTTATGTTGAAATTATGAAACTTATGAACTTGTTTAAAGACTTATATAGTAATTCTTGTTATGCCTTTTCAATTTCTCGTGGAACTTCATAGTAACTATATTTATTTTTTCTGCACGTTTTTAAACAAGAGTACATTGAGGTGAGTGAACCATACTCTTTATTTCTTGTTTCAATTTTGTGTTTGTTTTGTGGTGCTATTGTTTTGTGTTATAATTGTTATAGTTTCTTAATGTATTAACCCTTTCACCATTACTGATCTTTCTTTGCATCTATTAATATTCCTAGTCCAAAAAATCAATTTTACCTGATATTTATACAGATCTTATGTTTTAAAAATGCAATCTGTTTTAGTAAGTTTTCCATTGCTGTAAGAAAATAAATAGTTGGGATAATCAATTTAAAAAGTGGAAAGGAGCTGGCACGGTGGGAGTCACGCCACCACTTTGGAAGCTGAGGTAGGAGACTTGGAAGTTTGAAACCATCCTGAACTACATGGAGAGACCCTATTTCAAAAACAAAATTAAAACAAAAGGAACACAAAAAGCAGAAGAAAGGTTTATTTTATTTTGGATTGTACTTTTGAAGGTTTCAGTCCATGGTTGGTTGGCCTTGTGGTGAGTTATATATACATCAAGGCACGGAACTTGTGGCTGAGGAGACTACTTACCTCAGGGAGGTGGAAAGCAAGAGGGAAAGAGGCCACCATCCAAGAGTCCTCTATGTTCTTGGTGATACACTGTCTCCAGCGGTCTTAGCTCTCTCGTTAGGCTCTGTCTTTAAAGCATCCAACTAGACACCAAGTCTTTAGCTCCTAAGCATTTGAGGGGGTCACTTAAGACCCACATATAGGATTGCTTGATAATCTTTGTCTTTTTATGGAAGTGTTTGCTTATTTTATTCATATTCAATTGAATCATTCATATGTTTGAGTTTGTCTAGTGTGCTATTTGTGTTCTATGAATTGTAAGTCTTATTTTGCTACTTTTGTTTGGTATTCAGTATTCTAATTCATTTATTGAGAAATAATGCATGTACTATAAAACTCAGCCTTTTAAAATATATGGAGGAGCCAGACATGGTAGTGCTCACCTATAACCCTGGCTGGCTATACAGTGTCTGGGGCAGGAGGATAGTGAATTTGAGGCCAGCCTGGGCAACATTATGAGACCTCATCTCAAAAAAAAACCACAACTGTGTACAGTTCAGTGATTTTTTTACTATTGCCACTGAGTTGGGAAATCTTCACAAACATCTAATTTCATGACATTAAATCAACCTCTCCAAGATGAAATCTTAGGCATAATGTGAAGTAAAACCATGGAAAACCATGGGCAGTCTCTTTACATTCTCTTCTCCTTAATCACCTGAAAGCAAGTGATCTTTGAAGACTTTAAAGTTTGTAGTGTGACTGGCAGTGTTCAGGGTTCTTAATTGTTCTTGCCGAGTGTACTAGATTGTTGGCTTAGTTCATCTCTTGACACTAAGCCACATACGTAGCTAGTCACATAGTTAACTAAGTTGGTTGAAATGCAATATTGTTTGACTGCTCACTGGAGAGAGAAAAGAAAACTGGCTCTGCTGTTTACTCAAAATACGTTGGACCCTATCCTGTAAAGCAGCACATCATGTGTGTAATCATTGACCTGTTGGAACTTAGATATAAAGCAAACCAAAATATACTGATGCATAACATTCTTGCTTTACTGTGAATTATAGTCATTTACTTATGGCCCAGCAATCTTGTGTCTTCTGTTTTTATGAGACAATAACCAGATAATTTGTAAGCTTTATGTTAAATCCAAAACTCTTCACTTTTGGTCTTTTTTTTTTATTGTCTATCCAAATGCGGTTCTTTTTAACTTACTTGCCATTTGATTGAAGTTCGTGGGTTTACAGATTAATTTTTAAAATTCAGATTTCAGAAGAAGTTTGGGGGTGCTATTTCTTCATATTGTATTCTGTCCCTTTTCTTCTCCCCTCCTTCTATTTCTTCCCTTATATAAATGTTAGAATAGTATGCATTGTTGCATAGATCTCTGGGGCTATGTTCATTTTGTGTTTGTTTGTTTTTGCAAATAAAACCAATCTATTCTGTAACCAGAAACATTTTTTTACAAAGAAATTTAACTTAAAGTTCAAAATTTTACTGTTTTAAAATCTCTTTTTCTGTCTTCTGTATTGAGTACATTCCATAGATGTGTTATTAACTTCACTGATTCTTGATTCTGAAAGTTTTGGTCTATTTTTTGGCCCATGTAGCAAATTTTTCATATTGTTAGTTTGCTTTTCATAGAGCTTTCACATGTTATTTTATTTTTTATTTTATTTTATTAATCTGAGACAGGGTCTCGCTTTGTAGTGCAGACTGACCCTGAGCTCACTATGTAGCCCAAGCTAGTCTTGAACTCAGCAATCCTCCTGCCTCTGCCTCCTGAGTGCTGGGATGACAAGCATGAGCCACCATGCCTGGCACTGTGGTATGTGGTACTGATTGCTGGTAGGCGTGAGTCAGCACACCTGGTGTTATTGTATGAGGTTACTGGGGATTGAATCAAGGACCTTGCACTTGCTAGGCAGGCACCGGAACCTCTAAGCTAAATCTCCAGCCCCTGTACTACAGTTTAGTTTAGTAGGTGTGGTCTGTCTCTGCAAAACTCATGCTAAAATTTGGTTGCCAATACAGGGTTATTGGGAAGTGAGGCCTTAAAAGGGATTTATTTGAGTGATTAATTTTTTCTCTTGAAAATGGGTTTATGGTGTCAAGAGCATACTTGTTATAAAATGTCTGCTCCCTTTCCAGTCCTCTGTTTTATGTGGGCCCAGTTGCCCTCTTCTGTGCCTGCCTGTCACGTGATGCTATTTACCATATTTTGACCCAGCCTGAGGCCCTTGCTGACTGCCTAATCTTCCACTTTCAGAAGCATAAACTAAAATAAATCTCTTTTCTTTATAAATTACTCAGTCTTATATATTTTGTAATAGCAACAGAAAACAAACCAAGACCCCAACCAGTGCTTTACCAAACTTTCCCAACCTGTAGCTTGCGGGCTGAACTTGTCTGCCTAGTTTTGGGCTGCACTGAACAGAGAGGAATTTACTTGAGCTGCCTATTAAAAAAAAAGCAAAACATAGTTAACATATACAAACAAACACAACTTTTAAAAAATTGTTTTAAGACATACATGTCCAACTCGTGAGCTGCAAGTTAGACACACCTGCAGGAACAAAATCTGTGAGTCCCTGAGTCTCCCTTTCACTCTGCTGATTGCTCACGTGAATTCTCCAGAAATCTCATCCCCGTGTCTGAGAAGGGCAGTAAGAACTTGTCCTTATGATGATCTCAAGGTCTCTACCTCCTTTTAAAAAGTCATTTAGGAATTTCCTTTGGATAATTTATATGCAATTCATGTTTTATTATCATAAAGATTAATTTTATCCATTTCATCACAGAAATAATCTTCTCATTTGTCATTCAACTAAAAGAACTCAAAACTTGTGAGGAATGTGTAGTCTTTCTACCGCCTCACCATTTATTGGTGAAATTAATCCATATAATTCAGATCCATGCCAATTTTATCACTCCCTTAAGTACATGCATTTTTTTTCTTTCTACTTTAACCTAGGCATGGTATCTGGTGATGTTACTTTTCTCATGTCTATTTACAATTAATTCAGAAGTAGAAGAACTTGTACAAATCACCGTGGCTGCAGCTGCTGGGGCCGGGGCTTCTGCAGGCCCGGGGCAGCCAGCTTCTCCCCGTGAGCTGCAGCTGGGGCTTCTGACAGAAAGGAATGTGTGTGGACATGTTCCTGTTCACTGTACAGAGAGACACGAGTGAGAGAAAGAGGACTGTCCAGTAGGAAAGAAGTAATTTACTGAAGCAGAGTTCGGTGCCGTTCATAATGACTGGATTCTTTATACCCATCAGAACACAGAGAATGTCGTAGCCTAAATCCATGCACTACTGGCACGGGCCTGGGATGTCAGACGGTATCTGTGAAGAGATGGACCTGAGCACCGGAGAAATGCAGGGTGATGTTCCTCCAGAAAGGCTTCAGGATGCTGAAGACAGGATAATGGAAGAAGATGAAGAAGTTGAAGCTGATAGAAATGTTAGCCACCTCCCCGGTCTAGTCCTTTCTGATGCCACGAGAACAAGGTAAACATGGAGCTTGATGAAGTCTTTGCAAAGGAGATGATGGCGTATGTGAGTTGTCCTCGCATGGAGCTTGCTCTCTGGAAATCTATCAACTGTTTCTAATCATAGTAACAACAAGCTGTCATCATCTGATACTCACAACTGCATGAGAAAGAGCCCAACTGACCCTGTAGTTGCTGGCATTGTTTTCCCACAGAGACATGAGCTGTTCTTGGAGCCTCTGCAGACAGAGATGCCTCATTATGATGGTTTGGAGACAGCTTCTAGCACAGAAGAGAAACAACTGTAAAAACCAGTTTCTACATTGGATTTGTCAAAATTTACAGCACTTTTTCTATGTTAAAAAGTGAATCTATGTGCAAAATGTAGTAACTTGAAAGTTTTATGAAATGGATGTAAAAATACATCCACCTGTGATTTGGGATGGTAATTTCATTTTGGATAATCATGGACTGAAATCACCCTTTTGCCAAGAAAACCTGTCTCAAGAGAAAAATTGGTTTTCTAGTGGCCAATTGGAGAAAATTGAGATCTTCAAAGGTGAGTATAGAGCAGTATGTGTAAGAGCAGTTTAAGTTACTTGGCACAGTGTCTAAGCGGCTCTTACACTGGACGAGCACTCTTGAACTGAAAGATGTGATTAAGAAAGAAAAGTCCGGGCCGGAGGGTTAGCTCAGTGGTTCCAGCGCCTGCCTCGCAAGTGCAAGGTCCTGAGTTCAATCCCCGGTTACCACATATAATGCTGGGCGTGGAGACACACCCACCAGTAATCAACACTGCATACCACAATGCCGGACGTGGTGGCTCACGTCTGTCATCCCAGCACTCGGGAGGCAGAGACAGGAGGATTGCTGAGTTTGCGGCAGCTTGCCTGGGCACCATGGTGAGCTCAGGGCCAGCCTGAACTACAACGCGAGACCCTGTCTCAAAAAGCAAAAAAAAAAAAAGAAAGAAAAGTCCTCCTGCTTGTCAGTATACCCTATGAGTCGCAGTTTAGGCTGCCGGTTTGAACCTTGGAACTTAGGGTGATGAGTGTATATGACTGAGAAGCAGCAGAGAAGAAAGCAATAGCTTAAGCTTCTCGCTAAGAAATTTAACTACAGCTATTAAACTTGTGTATTCATTGACAGTTCAACAGCTTTGTTGATACAATAACCAGTGGCATCATGGCTCTTCTTGCTTAGAAAATGTGATGAAAATACAAATAAAAGGTTTTCCCTTGAAGGATATTTTTGCCTTGTGGTACTCTTACTTCTTGGTTTCCCTTGTTGGTTAGCCTAGTTGTTCAGTGATGTTTACAGCTTAATTAAGTTTGAGTGACAGTTAAAAAGACTGTGAGGGCCGGGTGTGGTGGCTCAGGCCTGTCATCCTGGCACTCGGGAGGCAGAGGCAGGAGGATTGCTGAGTTCGCGGCGGCTTGCCTGGGCTCCATAGTGAGCTCAGGGCCAGCCTGAACTACAAAGCGAGACCCTGTCTCAAAAACAAAAAAAAAAGACTGAGGTATGTGAATCACTTTCCATGTAGCAGGAACAAAATACTGACGCCCACAATTTTAAAGGCAGCGAGGTTTATTTTGGCTCATGTTTTAGAAGTGCCAGTCCTGGCATGGCAGCTGAGTCTGCATGGAGGGACGCGGCTCACCTTACAAAAGCCAGGAAGCAGAGAGAGAGGAGAGGAGCTGGGAAGGGAGATGCGCCCTTCTCTGTCAGGCTCCCAGGGAACTGCCCCTCTGAGCTGCACACCCTAACACCAAGGCAGCCTCCAGTCTTCTCGCCAAGCCCCACCTAGGAGTGCGTGAAGCTCCTGGGGACAGCTAGACGTAAACACAACTAAAAGCAACCTGCAGATTGCCTGTAGGAGAGGCATATTTTAAGAATCCCAAGGAAGTGCTGTGTCAGCTACACTCAGCATCTATAACTTTTGTAATAAAAATAAGGAAAGGTCTTTACTTAGGTTAGCAAGTTGTTTTTAAATGTCAATTTAAAACACTACAATTAGCTGAGAATATATGGACAAGAGACATTGAGGCTTAATAGAATCGCTAACTTGGTGTTTCAATTATTGTTGCTATAAGCCTGCAAATCAGTAAATAATAGCTTCCTGATAGCAAGAATCTTTATCTTGAATTCCTAAACCAGGCTTGAAGTATCCTTTGGCCATAACTAGGATTAAAGCTTTTAAATTTCTTAGGAAGTTCTTCTGTGTGTCAAAGATTCACAAAGTAGAGTGACAATTTCCTTATTGGTATGAACTACACACTGTAAATTATTAAAAATAAGGGACTGTAAATCATACAACAGGTGACTGCCCATTTTCTTGGGTTTCTCCCCCTGAAATTCCTCCCCTTGTGACAATGGTGTAAAATCACAAGTCTGTTAGCTGCACTGTTTCTTTTCTTCTTTGTTTCTGCCTTCTCCATTTCTATCCCGACAGTCTGGAAAATGATTTAACATATAACATTAAAACAAAAAATGTAATGCCTACACAGTAAATGTATTCAAACTTCAAACCAGTATTGAAACGACTTGGAAATCAGCTAATTGTTTCTTCATCTCAGACTTTAAGATGGACATAAACTAGCCCACAAAGATTTGCCACTCTTTGATTCATGACGTGTGGAAAACTGCCGCCTCGGGACTGGGGTTGGGGGCGGGGGGCGGGGGGCAGTCGTTGCGCATGGGTTGGCCGCTTTGGGACAAGAAGATGTTTAGTTTTCACAGACCAAAGACGTACCAACATATAGAGAGGGCACAGTCTTCCAGGTCTTGCTTGATTGGCAGGAAATAGTCCTCAAAGGACTTCCGGAGCTGATTGAGATTGCTTGATGCTCGCTCAGGAGCTGCCTCAGGAGTGTGTGCTCTGCCTGCGAACAGATGGAAAAAGCTGCCCGAAGGATAAAAACAGAAACGAACAAATAAACTTAGTGTATGTGGTAGATGTAAGAGCAGGACTTAGTCCGAAGATGACACTGAAACCAAAAAACGAGAAAACTCTGGCTGGAAGCAGGATAAAAAGCCAGCGGATCAGCAGATTGCAGAAGGAGCTTGCCTGCCTGGATTCCAATGCTCGCAGCACGGCCTCCGCCGCCCAGGTGCTGGGATGACAGGCGGGAGGGACCACGGCCAGCATGGTTGGGGCATTTGTTAAAATGGCTGTCTACACTTGTTTTCCCTTGTGACAGGTTTGTCATAACTGGTAACAAGACTTGGTCCTGGAGGGAGTTGCTAATAATTTTCAAATATTAAGGTTTTACCAAGGTTTTGATGGTTCAGACCTCTACTACTGATTATTAAGCAGAACAGACTGAGCTTTCTCGTGCAAATACATTGAAGGAGGAAGTGATTTTAAAACGCACAAAGTATATAGCCAGAGATTTAGCTCAGTGGTTTTGGCATCTGCCTTGCATGTGCAAGGTCCCAAATTCAGTCTTCAGTACCACATACCACAACGCCAGCTGTAGTCACACCCGTGGCTCATGCCTGTATTCCCAGCATTCGGGAGGCAGAAGCAGGAGGATTGCTGTGAGTTTGAGGCTTGCCTAGGCTATAATGAGCTCAGGGTCAGTGCACCAAAGGGAGACCCTGCCTCAAGAAAAAAAAATACACAAAGTATAGCTAGGTGTGGTGGTACATGCCGATAATCGCAGGTCTTGGGGGCTGAGTCCACTTTTTACCCATTTTTTGAAAGTTTAGGGAGTAAAATAGCATGAGTTCAGATTTCCCATATGAGGGAGAAGCACTCGCCCGCCTTACAATAGTCATGTGACTTGTTGCTTACTTTTAAAAGTGGCTTAAAAAAAAAAGAAGAATATCAGAGACCCCTGCCGCGGATCCTGATCTTCTGGTTGGTGCTTCAATGCGAGGCAAGAAGAAAGACGCCGAAACAGAGTTAGAGAGGTACTGTGAGCAGAATGACCAGGCTGGAGCAGTCAGAAGCTTGAGTGATTAACCCCCCCACCCCGTGGTCGGTATTCATTGGTGACATAATAGTTAGATGGTAAAGGACCTATGTGCAGTTGTCATGGATATACTGCTGTTGCAAGCAAGGCTGGTAAAGGAAAAGACAAAGCATTCTTGAATTAGGAAAAGGACAGATAAGCTATAGGTTGTGGTTAATACTTAACCTGGTCTTCTTAGTACAGAAAGTTTTAACTCTGACAGTGGAATTTGGGTACAAGTCAGTCTGGCCTCTGCACGTAGGCTTCAGCCAAACTCACTTCTATAAACCAGCCAGTTGTGGGGTTAACTCTTTGTAGCTTGTACTGCTTAGAGCCTGCTTTGGGCCTAATCAATGAGGCAGTCTGCATCGAAAGAAAAACTCTTGCCTTGAGGTCATTGTTTAATAGACACAGTTTTTAAAGTTTGTAGCCTTCAGCTTCCATCCTAAAAAGGTCTTAGTATAACTCAAAACATGGAGAGACTGCCTAGATTTATGGCGTTCGTCCTAGTGTTAGGAGGGAGAAGGAGGCAGCAGCTTTCCAAAGAAGGACTCGTAGCGCACCAAGCTGAGCTGCTGTGGAGACTGCTAGGTGGGCTTCTGTTTAAAGGTTTATTCCATGAAAAGGAAAAGAGAGGCCCCAAGCAAGGATCTGATACGATAGGTGAACACAGGGCAGAGCTGGAGCCTGTCCTTACCCCCCACTTGTTTGTGTATCTGATAACATCATTATTTCTGTAACAAAGTGGATAGTTAATGTGCCTTTTTGGATCCTTGTAAATTTCTGTATGAAAATTTTCTTTTTCATTCTTGTGCTTATTCATTTAAGCTATCTCCACAGTCCTAGTGCTTCTGCATTTTGTTTTTATTTTGTAGCGTAAGGCTTTTGACTTTGCCTTGAGGTTTTTCTAGGTAATTAAAAGTTCTTTTCATTTTGTATAGTTTTTGCAGCATGAATTACTAAAGAGAAAAAATTAAAGCAAATGAGCTTTAACGAACAAATGGTATTTTCTATAAGTTTAAATAGAGTGTGATTTTTTTATTTCTACTTGCTATGAAGAAAGTTATGTTCAGTTCTTATAAATATTAAACAGTTTTTTAAAAATACTACTCATTCTTGAAAAGGTATAAGTGTAAAACTTACAAAAAGAATTAGGGCAAGGCTTGGCACCATGAGAATAGTGCTTACCAGCAGATTCATTTGCTGTTTTGTGTTTGGAACTTGCGTTTTGCTGTTGTTTAGATGCTAAGCATAGGGCGTGGGTGAGGATTCAGCTCACTGGTTCTGGCTTCTGCCTGGTCAGAGCGAGGTCCCAAATTCCACCCCTGGAGCCACATATCACGGTGCCAGGTGTGGTGGCTCACACCTGTCATCCCAGCTTTTGAGAGGCAGAGGCAGGAGGAATGCTGTGAGTTCAAGGGTAGCTAGGACTACATAGTGAGCTCAGGGCCAGCCTGAACTATAAAACAAGACCCTGTCTCAAAAAAAAAAAAAAAAAAAGGCAGTACTAGGAAGGTTCTGGTAGACGCTGTCCATTTTACTTTGAAACAAGAATCTGGTTTTTATGTATTTTAAAGTCTTCAATAAAACTTCTCAAATGTTAAAAATTTCATCTATACTTTTAAAATTTTAAAATATCAACAAGTAATTGGGTGTGGTGAGACATAGCCTATAATCCCAGTCCTCTAGGAGAAGGAGGGAGGGAAATTTCATAGTTGAGCCCAGCCTGAGCAATTTGGTGTTTTAGTGAGACTGTCTCAGAGTTTAATAAAGGAAAGAGAACTGGGGTGACAGCTTACTGTGAAGGCCCTGGTTTTAATCCCAGTACCACAAATTAAAAAAAAAAATCAATAAGTAGATGGCAACAAATTTTTATTTTTATAGTAATTTTTGTAGCACCATCCTTAAAATAAAGCGGAAATAAAACCATTTACCTATGAAGTGATTCCTAGCAATCAGATGCCAATACACAAACCAACCCAAGCTTTCATATTTGGAATGACAGTTGTGTAAACCTCAGACTATTCACATAAATATTCACGTAAATTATTTAAGTATCTTTTCCTTCAGAAAAGATTTAAAATCCTAATAAAAGGAAATTAGTATTTTAAAATGTTGAGCAACTTGGAAATATAAAAATAATAGCCCACCAAGACTATACTACTGGATTTATCTCATGTTACTTGAATTTTCAGTGTTTCTCAGTCCTTCCTTCTTCCTAGTAAGCATATCAGTCTAGGATTTTAAATGGAGTTCCTATTAATATAGGAATGATATTGTTATAGATACCTAAGTTAGATAGAAATATTTTAGGCAGTCAGATAGAGCTGGGCCCTCAAGGAAGCCAGCACAAAAGGTCAAAAACACATCACAGCTGTGGCCGGAGACGCATCTGTTGGAGACCAGGCCTCCACACAAAGACAAAATGACTAGGCCTATAGTCTCCCAAAGACAAGCACTGCACCTAATCAGGACTAGACAGACATCCGCCACCCCAGAGAATGACCAGCACCCTGAACTCATCATTTCCTAGAAAACGTCTTCGTTCTTTCTCTGCACACTTACTACGTGACTTGTTTCCCCGTCGGGTCCCTTTTACCTAAGTGATTGTACTTGTGATTTTATTGGTGGATCATAGCTATAACCCGTGTTGTACCCATGCGGGGTTTTGTTCTATAAAACTTCCCTCTAAAGTGGGGACCTGACTCACCCAACTGGAACCCTCCTGCCTTTCAGGGGCTATCCTCTCAATAAATATTTTAAAAATTGAAACAGGAGATGAAATGTGAAAATATGATAACTCCCAACAACCTAGCTATCGAATATGCTGAGTTTGTGTTCCGCAAGATTGAAGAATGAATTCTAAGGAACAATGGAGGTTAAGAGTAAGAGTAGGAAGTGTGGATGACGAGGACTCCACTTCACAGGGAAGTTTTTAGAGCATAGTCACGTGGTTACAACATGCGTTAAACCTATGATCAACCAATAAGGTTACAAATATAGTCGCTTAAGTAATATTGACCCGCTGCGGAAGCAATCTGTATAGCAAGTATACATGGAAAGAGCAAAGAACTTTCCAGAAAGGTGATGGGTTTGAAAGTCTTGGTCAACACCAAGGTCACTGATGTCTACCTAGACTCATATCATGCCTTGGAGAAATATGCACAACTGGGCGGTTTGTCTTTATCTTGACGCCTGACTTCCAGTCGTTGTGCTTCCCGCCACCGTTGTCATGTGTTTTTAGGTCTTGCACTGACTCTGTAGGGACCAGCCCTATCTGACTGCTTATACATATTTCTACCTCTCTACAATCCTATCAATAAGAAACATTAAGAAAAGCACATGAAAATTAACCATACTTAAAAATAGGTTATTATTTCTTAAGTTTTTTTAAAAAAGTACTTTTCTTTAACCTTTATCAGGAGACGTCTAGAAAAAAAATTTCTCTCCTGATTTGTTGGTCCTGATAGGCTCCATCTGTTAAACTTTGTTCAGGGTTCAGGAGGGGAGTATCTGTTTCCTCAACGTGGAGATAAAGGAGTCTCCTGGTGTGAAACAAAGAGACAACAGCTGGAAGAGCGAATTACAATGTAGTAGTTTTGTTCTGGGGAAAAGTGCAAAACCTTTTCCTTCCCTATACTTTTCAATCTTCCTGCTCCCACTTACTGTAAAAACTTTAAACAATAGGATTAGCAATAAGAATGTCCGTGTTTGTTTACTTTTATGAAATACTTTGTTTCTTTAATCACTTTAAGTCTCCCACTTCTATTTTTTCTTGAATGGATAGAGCAACTTAGCAAGGCCCTGTTTCAAAATTTAAAAAATAAAAAGAAAGGGCCTGAGTATGAGGCCCTGGGTTCCATCCCTAGAGCCAAAATACAAAAAGAGGAAAGAAGGAAAGCAAGGGGGGGTGGAGAGAGAGAGAGAGGGAGAGGGAGAGAGGGAGAGAG